>JAMPIV010021265.1:0-50783 GCA_024509875.1 Oreohelix idahoensis | reverse complement strand
CTATTTATTTACCTTTTTAATTTATTAATGTTGGATTAGAAATATTCCCACGAACATCTCCCCTCTTAAAACAGACATTATATGTCAGTCCTTTATTCTATACACATAGAGAAATTTATTATTATTTCTGGGGTTTACGGTGATTCTCATCACACGGATGGCGGCTTAAAAAATCCGCTCCCAAATTGGTTTTTCCAGATATATACTCAATGCTAAAATTATATGGAGCCAAAAGTAAAGACCATCGGAGTAACCTGGAGTTCTCATGCTTAGCCTGTGCTAGAAACGATAAAGGTTTGTGATCTGTTTGCAACTTAAATGCCTTCCCATATAGATAAATATTGAATTTCTTTATTGCCCATATTACTGCAAGACATTCTTTTTCGCTAGTTGAGTAATTGATTTCAGCTTTATTCAATTTTCTGCTAGCATATGCCACTGGGCTTAATTCCCCATCCAATGCATCTGATTTCTGTAGTAGAGTTGCACCTAACCCAATATTACTTACATCCGTCCTTACTATGAATTCTTGACTTAAGTCAGGTAATTTCAAAATGGGTTTACTTGTGAGCTTTTCCTTCAATTCTTGGTAAGTCATTTCACATTGTGGTGTCCATGTAATGCGATCTGGATGTCCTTTACGTGTCCAATCAGTTAACGGTGCACATATGGAATTAAAGTTTTTGATATACTTCTGGTAGAAACCACATAATGAGACAAAGGATCTCACGTCCTTCTTGGTTTGTGGTCTCGGGGCTTTCTGTAGTTTCTCTAAATCTTTGGGTCAGGGGTCATGTTTCCCTGATAAACTGTGTGTCCCAAAAATTCCAATTCTTTACATCCAACGCAACATTTGGTTGGTCGGGCTGTTAAATTTGCCTCCCTAAGTCGATTAAACAGCATGTTCAGAGAGTCAATGTGTTCCTCAAATGTTTCTGTTGCTATCAGGATATCATCCATGAAATTTGTTATACATGGATTATTCAGAGGGTCCAATAATTTTCTCATCATTCTAGAGAAGACACTAGGCGCATTCTTCAATCCAAATGGCAATCTATTAAACTCATAGTGTCCTTCTGAGGTACTAAAAGCTAGGTATGGTCTAACCTCAGGCTTTACTGGAATCTGATAATATCCTTTACTCAGATCCACTTTGGAGAAATATTTAGCTTTATTTAGTTTGGCAAACAGCTGATTTGTATCCGGCAATGGATCCACCTGTCCTTCTGTAATAGCATTCAGTCTCCTGTAATCTATACAGAGTCTTTGTTCTCCAGAGGGCTTCCTTAAGAGTACAACACCGGAACTATACGAAGATTCACTGTGCGAAATAATTCCTTCCTTCAACAGATAGTCTATCTCTTCCTTCAAAGCTTTCTCCTTAGCAAACGGAATCGAATATGGTTTCATACAGACAGGTGTGGGGTCTATCAGTTTCATATCATATTCCAATAGGTTTGTATGCCCTGGTCGGTCTGTTAACACCTCTGCATGATTATTTAGAACCTGTTGCACTCTCTCTTTCTGAGTTTTCGTTAAATGTGTACTGATTTTCACCTGTGCTGCTGTCTCACAGGGGTGTAATGGATACTCAAATGATGAAAGTGGTTCCTTTTTCATCTCCATGGCGATGGACAAGGTCAACAAGTGTGTCTCTTCCTGATGTTCTCTTTCCAAATATTTCTTCAGGAGATTCACATGATAGATTTTTTCTTTCCCCTTCTTATCTATCTTATAATTTGTTCTAGATACCTTCTCTAAAACTGTATATGGACCCTGCCATCCAATTTGTAACTTATTCTGACTCCCGGGCAAAAGAAGCAGTACTTTCTCTCCCACAGCCAAATTTCTGTCTTTCGCTTTCCTGTTATAATAGGCAGCATGTTTCTTCCTGGCTTGTTTCAAATTTTCATTGGCAAGTTTCCAACCAGTTTTTAAACGAGTGGTCAGCTCATTCACATATTGGTATGAAGATGTAATGTTTTCCTCTGCCTTTTCATCAGTCCACGTTCTTAACAAAGCTACATATGGACCTTTAATTGTGTGGACCTATTTGTCCATGCACCGGTATGGTCTCTTCCACTCGAAGCTTTATAGTGATGATTTTTCCTCCCAGAATTATCATTCACAAAACGACCGCTACCAATTTTTCTTTGGGGCTTTCTCCCCACTTAAAATTCTTGATGAGAGATTTCCTCTCTACATCCTCTTCCTCCAGTTTGTTTAAGTCCGATTGAGGGATTGTCGGCTTATCCTGGGGTAAGACATCTTTTTGCACTCTCCGCATAGTGGCCATTGTAAAACAGTTAAGTGAAGCTTGTCCGTGAAAAGGGGCTTCCCATTCCATTTGGTCCACTTTATCAAATCTATTTTTCTTTTTATTATCAGGCCTAATTTTGCCCCGTGGCGTGTCCAGGTCCTGATCCATGTTCCCACTTGTGGGTGTTCCCTCATGTGCTATGCTACACCTTTCTACAAAATTCTCAATGTCCCATCTTGCTTTGGGCCAATAATAATTGTGAGCCACCTTTTGAATGATGGTACCTATCTTCTCATGGTCCCCATCTGGTTTCACATGTAGGCTCCTTATTAAGTCTGCCCTATATCTTTTAGGAAGTACCAGTTGTCCCTGACCTTTGGATCTAGCTCCAGTCTTCCTATACATCAACTTGTTTTTCATGTAAAAATCTCCCTTGCCTGGAGTTGTATGACAAGTTGACAATTTTCTGAAACAAGGCTTGAGTGTTTTATCCCCAGCCTGTGCCTTCCTCATCTCTTCTGGAGTGGTATCTAACATAATATCCTCCTCCTGTCTTGAGGTCGACCTGACCTGAAGGGTTGCCATATACACAGGTTTCCTTCTGCAACGGTCAGTGTCATGATTGTTCATCTGACAATTCTTACACCACCTTTTCCTTTGGTTGAAAGATTTTCTTTCATCATATTTCCTTTCATCGAATTGTGGGAATTTATTTTTATTTTCATACCGTGGCCTATCAAAATGGTGCTTACCTTTTTTTTGATCCCTAGGATCAAATTTATTAAAGTTCTGTGGTGCCCTAAAGTTATCCACTTGTTTCTTTTTATTTCCTGTTACCTCTGCTTGAGCTGCTTGATACCTTTCAGCAACATTTAGCAACTCACCCAGCCTCTCTGCACCTTGTTCCATGAGAAACTTTCTCAGGTCTGGAGCCATGGACTCTCTTAATTGCTCTATAAGGACCATTTCCTTAAGATCTTGGGTTTTCCCCAGAGAAGTCCATTTCTCCAAGTATGAATCTATTCGTGCAGAGAACTGGTGATAGGTTTCACTGACAGTAGTTTAGCATTCCTAAATTTTTTCCTATAGAATTCTGCATTCTTTTCATATCTTAACAAAAGAGCCTGCTTTAGCATGTCATAATTTTCCTGATCACCTCTGCTCATTTTTGCAAAAAACTTCATAAGCTGCCCCACGAAGTCCTTGAGATAACTTTAAGCTCCACCTTTCTCTCTCTAACCCATACGTGGTAGCTAATAGTTCATACCTATTTAGGTAGCTCTCTATATCATCGTCTTTCTCAACAAAATGATCTAAATGAAAATTCATAGCTGAGGTTGAGGCTCCTTGGCTAGCAGTGGCATCAGAGGCAAAGGGACTGGCACCATTTTCAGGAGCATGGCCCTGAAACTCAAACTCCCTTAGTCGTAACTCATGTTCCCTTTGTAATCTCTTCTCCTCCTCCTTTTCTGCTTCCCTCTGCAGTCGATCGTCTTTCGTCTGCTTCCCTTTCTGCAGCTAATTTCCTCTCTTCCCTTTCTGCAGCTAATTTCTTGTCTTCTCTTTCTGCAGTCAATCTTCTTTCTTCTGCTCCAATTTCTTAGCCTCAGCCTCAATCTGCAACCTCTTAGTCTCAGCCTCAGCCTCAAATTGTAACTTCTTAATTTCCCTTTCAGCCTCTAACTTTCTTTCGGCCTCTTTTTCTAATCTTCTTTCTTCGCGTTCAATAAATTTGTCACATTCCGTAGTGACATAGGCAACCATAACTTGCCCATCTAATCCTAACTCTTTTGCAGTCTGTACAGCAGCAGATCGAAACTTGGCCAGGTCCGCCATTGTCTATCAGGTAAATTTATACAATGTCTAACCAACAATTCAATTTCTAAATATATATCTAATGGACAACACAGGCACCGTGAGCTCAACCTTATTTAATTCCACCCAAGGATACCTTTTAATTCTTATATTCCCTGAAGTGAATTACCCCCAATATTTTAATAGGGAAAGATTCAAAATCCCAAGAGCGAGACCCCAATATATGTGGTGAAGTGAGATGTTATAAATATTTATAGGGGACTTAGTGTACTGACTGAGATCAGCTGTGAAGGTATATATATCTAATAAGAGTAGTGTATTATATATAACCTTGCTTGCTGCCACATATGTATACCTCAGTCAGAATTATTCTGGAATAGTGTGATGACTACGTTGTATGTCTAGGGTATGTGTATGATGAAGTGTAAGTCATAACAACAACAGACAGATAAACAATTTAATTTATTCCACCACACTTGACAACACTGTGACACTCACATACATATAACACTCTAAAGGATATCTTAAAGGAGTCACTGATAACTTTTCAAATAACAATATGTATTCATTGCTGTTATGAATGAATATGTGTCCTGATTCAAATACAAAGGGAACCAGGAATCACAATCAATTTTACTTACAAGTTATATGTACAGAATTTATCAATATGAATATGGTAATGACATATATTATTAAAAGTATCCTATGTGTGTCAGTTGTGTAGTAGTAATATGAGGTAATACTGGTTTTGTTTTGTTCAAGCTCTGTTGGTATTTGTCATCATGACTTCAATAGTTTGTCTTTATTGGGACTAGTATTGGAGATGTTCTCAGTTCCTGATATTAAAACAATTTAATTCCCCTCTTAATGTTATTTTTACAAGGTCATTTTAAGCTGGGGGTACATAATTTTGAGCTCAGCTGGCCACATCAGCTTATCTTGTGTGATGGCGGCAGGAAAAGACTCCTCTGCTCGATTTCTCCCCTGGGCTCTGGAGACACCTCACTGATAGCTAAATGGACCAAGGAGTATGCTGTCCGACTCTGGATTCAGCAAAGCTCTGACCAGGTGCTGCTCAATACCATCAAGACCACGGTCCCTGAAAACAAGAAGGATGTACCTTCTACTTCATAACTAATTTATACTCTCTTTTTACACTGAGCACAATACATCACAAACATTGAGTTCAGAGCGTTAGGCCAACTGTCAGCTTCATCTGAAATACTTTATACCAGTATTTACCTCCTTAATGGTTACTACGCCTCTGCACTTCCAGCATTATTTCTGTCTAATCAATAATCTAGGTGTCAGTGTACTGTTTGGCCATTCCATGCAGTTTTACTTTCCTCCGACACCTTCTGTTCAGGCTGGAGCATTATAGGCTTTACATCATGTTTGCTACTGAACTACACATATATACAGGCATAAATTAACAATTCACATTCAATTTTCATTAAAAGATACTGAATGTTTCAAGCTTACCACAATTCATGGAAACAAACACAGATACGTTGATTAGCAATGAATTCTGGCACAACTACTGGCACAAATTCCCATCTGCTTATGTTCCAGGCTTTTATTTAGCAAAAATATGAGCTGGCTTCAACGCACTGTTGCTTTATCAAGCTTATTTGACTAGTGGTCTCGAACTAACGCTCCTAAGTGAGTATATCAGCGAGTCTGGCCAATGGAGCCACGTTTCGACAAGTGTTTGAAAAAATTTTAACTTCCTACGTCTCCCCTAACAACCAAAGATAGTATTTATAGCCCGACTAATCGTGTTTAGCCTTACATATCATTCCAGCCAATCAGTTCAAATGTAACTTGTGGCCCATTTCCCGTACAATGGTGGTGTAAAAAAAATCTACCACTGAGCGATTCTGATTTTGGGTGTTGTCTGACAGCACCATCATTTTATTTTGGCTATAACTTGTTAATTCCTAGACTATTTGCATAACGTTGTACATATTCTTTGTCAGCAAACCCTAAGGAACCCAAATATATATATTTAATAGAGCTAAGTGGCTGCGTTCAAAATATGCAATTTCTTCTACCTCCTGTTTCGAAGATGTGCTGTCTGGGTACTGTAATGTTTTCAAACGTAAACCCATATAATGTTATCTTTTCTAATAAGCGTTTCCCAGGTTTTTTTTTAAAACCTAACTCTGGGAAGGGTAGTGAATTTATCACTGTCCGTCTGAAAAAGTTAGTGCATGTGGCCTTACACGCGTGATAGTAGTAATTGTGTATCGCGCGACGCGTGTTTTGTGTTGCACGTGTTCGGCTTTATGCCTCTCCCTTCTCTCTATCCTTTAGTCCATCTGTCTTTAGTTACGCCGTGTATAAAATGGAATGAATGAAATATTTAAATTAGGTCATTGATCAGCTTGGTATCTCAATGTTTTTCCAAGAAATACAGCACACGTTTCATTGAAGAAAGCGGGTAATAATATAGTAGGCTTTTACTATCAACGTGAAAGCGTTACAATTTGCAGACGAAGCATAAAACAAAGGGGATTTCGAGTACTGTCATTGTGACAGCACTGTTCTTTTACCATTGCTCTTTTCTTTATTAGATTTATTTGTTAGGCTTTATATTTACCTTTTAATTTATATATGTGGATTAGAATATTCCACGACATCTCCCCTCTTAAAACAGACATTATATGTCAGTCCTTTATTCTATATACACATAGAGAAATTTATTATTATTTCTGGGTTTTACGGTGATTCTCATCACACGGATGGCGGCTTAAAAAATCCGCTCCCAAATTTGTTTTTCCAGATATATACTCAATGCTAAAATTATATGGAGCCAAAAGTAAAGACCATCGGAGTAACCTGGAGTTCTCATGCCTAGCCTGTGCTAGAAACGATAAAGGTTTGTGGTCTGTTTGCAACTTAAAGGCCTTCCCATACAGATAAATATTGAATTTCTTTATTGCCCATATTACTGCAAGACATTCTTTTTCGCTAGTTGAGTAATTGATTTCAGCTTTATTCAATTTTCTGCTAGCATATGCCACTGGGCTTAATTCCCCATCCAATGCATCGGATTTCTGTAGTAGAGTTGCACCTAACCCAATATTACTTGCATCCGTCCTTACTATGAATTCTTGACTTAAGTCAGGTAATTTCAAAATGGGTTTACTTGTGAGCTTTTCCTTCAATTCTTGGTAAGTCATTTCACATTGTGGTGTCCATGTAATGCGATCTGGATGTCCTTTACGTGTCAAATCAGTTAACGGTGCACATATGGAATTAAAGTTTTTGATATACTTCTGGTAGAAACCACATAATGAGACAAAGGATCTCACGTCCTTCTTGGTTTGTGGTCTCGGGGCTTTCTGTAGTTTCTCTAAATTCTTTGGGTCAGGGGTCATGTTTCCCTGATAAACTGTGTGTCCCAAAAATTCCAATTCTTTACATCCAACGCAACATTTGGTTGGTCGGGCTGTTAAATTTGCCTCCCTAAGTCGATTAAACAGCATGTTCAGAGAGTCAATGTGTTCCTCAAATGTTTCTGTTGCTATCAGGATATCATCCATGAAATTTGTTATACATGGATTATTCAGAGGGTCCAATAATTTTCTCATCATTCTAGAGAAGACACTAGGCGCATTCTTCAATCCAAATGGCAATCTATTAAACTCATAGTGTCCTTCTGAAGTACTAAAAGCTAGGTATGGTCTAACCTCAGGCTTTACTGGAATCTGATAATATCCTTTACTCAGATCCACTTTGGAGAAATATTTAGCTTTATTTAGTTTGGCAAACAGCTGATTTGTATCCGGCAATGGATCCACCTGTCCTTCTGTAATAGCATTCAGTCTCCTGTAATCTATACAGAGTCTATGTTCTCCAGAGGGCTTCCTTAAGAGTACAACACCGGAACTATACGAAGATTCACTGTGCGAAATAATTCCTTCCTTCAACAGATAGTCTATCTCTTCCTTCAAAGCTTTCTCCTTAGCAAACGGAATCGAATATGGTTTCATACAGACAGGTGTGGGGTCTATCAGTTTCATATCATATTCCAATAGGTTTGTATGCCCTGGTCGGTCTGTTAACACCTCTGCATGATTATTTAGAACCTGTTGCACTCTCTCTTTCTGAGTTTTCGTTAAATGTGTACTGATTTTCACCTGTGCTGCTGTCTCACAGGGGTGTAATGGATACTCAAATGATGAAAGTGGTTCCTTTTTTCATCTCCATGGCGATGGACAAGGTCAACAAGTGTGTCTCTTCCTGATGTTCTCTTTCCAAATATTTCTTCAGGAGATTCACATGATAGATTTTTTCTTTCCCCTTCTTATCTATCTTATAATTTGTTCTAGATACCTTCTCTAAAACTGTATATGGACCCTGCCATCCAATTTGTAACTTATTCTGACTCCCGGGCAAAAGAAGCAGTACTTTCTCTCCCACAGCCAAATTTCTGTCTTTCGCTTTCCTGTTATAATAGGCAGCATGTTTCTTCCTGGCTTGTTTCAAATTTTCATTGGCAAGTTTCCAACCAGTTTTTAAACGAGTGGTCAGCTCATTCACATATTGGTATGAAGATGTAATGTTTTCCTCTGCCTTTTCATCAGTCCACGTTCTTAACAAAGCTACATATGGACCTTTAATTGTGTGGACCTATTTGTCCATGCACCGGTATGGTCTCTTCCACTCGAAGCTTTATAGTGATGATTTTTCCTCCCAGAATTATCATTCACAAAACGACCGCTACCAATTTTTCTTTTGGGGCTTTCTCCCCACTTAAAATTCTTGATGAGAGATTTCCTCTCTACATCCTCTTCCTCCAGTTTGTTTAAGTCCGATTGAGGGATTTTCGGCTTGTCCTGGGGTAAGACATCTTTTTGCACTCTCCGCATAGTGGCCATTGTAAAACAGTTAAGTGAAGCTTGTCCGTGAAAAGGGGCTTCCCATTCCATTTGGTCCACTTTATCAAATCTATTTTTCTTTTTATTATCAGGCTTAATTTTGCCCCGTGGCGTGTCCAGGTCCTGATCCATGTTCCCACTTGTGGGTGTTCCCTCATGTGCTATGCTACACCTTTCTACAAAATTCTCAATGTCCCATCTTGCTTTGGGCCAATAATAATTGTGAGCCACCTTTTGAATGATGGTACCTATCTTCTCATGGTCCCCATCTGGTTTCACATGTAGGCTCCTTATTAAGTCTGCCCTATATCTTTTAGGAAGTACCAGTTGTCCCTGACCTTTGGATCTAGCTCCAGTCTTCCTATACATCAACTTGTTTTTCATGTAAAAATCTCCCTTGCCTGGAGTTGTATGACAAGTTGACAATTTTCTGAAACAAGGCTTGAGGGTTTTATCCCCAGCCTGTGCCTTCCTCATCTCTTCTGGAGTGGTATCTAACATAATATCCTCCTCCTGTCTTGAGGTCGACCTGACCTGAAGGGTTGCCATATACACAGGTTTCCTTCTGCAACGGTCAGTGTCATGATTGTCCATCTGACAATTTTTTACACCACCTTTTTTCCTTGGTTGAAAGATTTTCTTTCATCATATTTCCTTTCATCGAATTGTGGGAATTTATTTTTATTTTCATACCGTGGCCTATCAAAGTGGTGCTTACCTTTGTTTTGATCCCTAGGATCAAATTTATTAAAGTTCTGTGGTGCCCTAAAGTTATCCACTTGTTTCTTTTTATTTCCTGTTACCTCTGCTTGAGCTGCTTGATACCTTTCAGCAACATTTAGCAACTCACCCAGCCTCTCTGCACCTTGTTCCATGAGAAACTTTCTCAGGTCTGGAGCCATGGACTCTCTTAATTGCTCTATAAGGACCATTTCCTTAAGATCTTGGGTTTTCCCCAGAGAAGTCCATTTCTCCAAGTATGTCTCTATTCGTGCAGAGAACTGGTGATAGGTTTCACCTGACAGTAGTTTAGCATTCCTAAATTTTTTCCTATAGAATTCTGCATTCTTTTCATATCTTAACAAAAGAGCCTGCTTTAGCATGTCATAATTTTCCTGATCACCTCTGCTCATTTTTGCAAAAACTTCATAAGCTGCCCCACGAAGTCCTTGAGATAACTTTAAGCTCCACCTTTCTCTCTCTAACCCATACGTGGTAGCTAATAGTTCATACCTATTTAGGTAGCTCTCTATATCATCGTCTTTCTCAACAAAATGATCTAAATGAAAATTCATAGCTGAGGTTGAGGCTCCTTGGCTAGCAGTGGCATCAGAGGCAAAGGGACTGGCACCATTTTCAGGAGCATGGCCCTGAAACTCAAACTCCCTTAGTCGTAACTCATGTTCCCTTTGTAATCTCTTCTCCTCCTTTTCTGCTTCCCTCTCTGCAGTCAATCTTCTTTCTTCTGCTTCCCTTTCTGCAGCTAATTTCTTCTCTTCCCTTTCTGCAGCTAATTTCTTCTCTTCCCTTTCTGCAGCCAATCTTTTGTCTTCTCTTTCTGCCTCCAATTTCTTAGCCTCAGCCTCAATCTGCAACCTCTTAGTCTCAGCCTCAGCCTCAAATTGTAACTTCTTAATTTCCCTTTCAGCTTCTAACTTTCTTTCGGCCTCTTTTTCTAATCTTCTTTCTTCGCGTTCAATAAATTTGTCACATTCCGTAGTGACATAGGCAACCATAACTTGCCCATCTAATCCTAACTCTTTTGCAGTCTGTACAGCAGCAGATCGAAACTTGGCCAGGTCCGCCATTGTCTATCAGGTAAATTTCTACAATGTCTAACCAACAATTCAATTTCTAAATATATATATCTAATGGACAACACAGGCACCGTGAGCTCAACCTTATTTAATTCCACCCAAGGATACCTTTTAATTCTTATATTCCCTGAAGTGAATTACCCCCAATATTTTTAATAGGGAAAGATTCAAAATCCCAAGAGCGAGACCCCAATATATGTGGTGAAGTGAGATGTTATAAATATTTATAGGGGACTTAGTGTACTGACTGAGATCAGCTGTGAAGGTATATATATCTAATAAGAGTAGTGTATTATATATAACCTTGCTTGCTGCCACATATGTATACCTCAGTCAGAATTATTCTGGAATAGTGTGATGACTACGTTGTATGTCTAGGGTATGTGTATGATGAAGTGTAAGTCATAACAACAACAGACAGATAAACAATTTAATTTATTCCACCACACTTGACAACACTGTGACACTCACATACATATAACACTCTAAAGGATATCTTAAAGGAGTCACTGATAACTTTTCAAATAACAATATGTATTCATTGCTGTTATGAATGAATATGTGTCCTGATTCAAATACAAAGGGAACCAGGAATCACAATCAATTTTACTTACAAGTTATATGTACAGAATTTATCAATATGAATATGGTAATGACATATATTATTAAAAGTATCCTATGTGTGTCAGTTGTGTAGTAGTAATATGAGGTAATACTGGTTTTGTTTTGTTCAAGCTCTGTTGGTATTTGTCATCATGACTTCAATAGTTTGTCTTTATTGGGACTAGTATTGGAGATGTTCTCAGTTCCTGATATTAAAAACAATTTAATTCCCCTCTTAATGTTATTTTTACAAGGTCATTTTAAGCTGGGGGTACATAATTTTGAGCTCAGCTGGCCACATCAGCTTATCTTGTGTGATGGCGGCAGGAAAAGACTTCTCTGCTCGATTTCTCCCCTGGGCTCTGGAGACACCTCACTGATAGCTAAATGGACCAAGGAGTATGCTGTCCGACTCTGGATTCAGCAAAGCTCTGACCAGGTGCTGCTCAATACCATCAAGACCACGGTCCCTGAAAACAAGAAGGATGTACCTTCTACTTCATAACTAATTTATACTCTCTTTTTACACTGAGCACAATACATCACAAACATTGAGTTCAGAGCGTTAGGCCAACTGTCAGCTTCATCTGAAATACTTTATACCAGTATTTACCTCCTTAATGGTTACTACGCCTCTGCACTTCCAGCATTATTTCTGTCTAATCAATAATCTAGGTGTCAGTGTACTGTTTGGCCATTCCATGCAGTTTTACTTTCCTCCGACACCTTCTGTTCAGGCTGGAGCATTATAGGCTTTACATCATGTTTGCTACTGAACTACACATATATACAGGCATAAATTAACAATTCACATTCAATTTTCATTAAAAGATACTGAATGTTTCAAGCTTACCACAATTCATGGAAACAAACACAGATACGTTGATGAGCAATGAATTCTGGCACAACTACTGGCACAAATTCCCATCTGCTTATGTTCCAGGCTTTTATTTAGCAAAAATATGAGCTGGCTTCAACGCACTGTTGCTTTATCAAGCTTATTTGACTAGTGGTCTCGAACTAACGCTCCTAAGTATGTATATCAGCGAGTCTGGCCAATGGAGCCACGTTTCGACAAGTGTTTGAAAAATTTTTAACTTCCTACGTCTCCCCTAACAACCAAAGATAGTATTTATAGCCCGACTAATCGTGTTTAGCCTTACATATCATTCCAGCCAATCAGTTCAAATGTAACTTGTGGCCCATTTCCCGTACAATGGTGGTGTAAAAAAAATCTACCACTGAGCGATTCTGATTTTGGGTGTTGTCTGACAGCACCATCATTTTATTTTGGCTATAACTTGTTAATTCCTAGACTATTTGCATAACGTTGTACATATTCTTTGTCAGCAAACCCTAAGGAACCCAAATATATATATTTAATAGAGCTAAGTGGCTGCGTTCAAAATATGCAATTTCTTCTACCTCCTGTTTCGAAGATGTGCTGTCTGGGTACTGTAATGTTTTCAAACGTAAACCCATATAATGTTATCTTTTCTAATAAGCGTTTCCCAGGTTTTTTAAAACCTAACTCTGGGAAGGGTAGTGAATTTATCACTGTCCGTCTGAAAAAGTTAGTGCATGTGGCCTTACACGCGTGATAGTAGTAATTGTGTATCGCGCGACGCGTGTTTTGTGTTGCACGTGTTCGGCTTTATGCCTCTCCCTTCTCTCTATCCTTTAGTCCATCTGTCTTTAGTTACGCCGTGTATAAAATGGAATGAATGAAATATTTAAATTAGGTCATTGATCAGCTTGGTATCTCAATGCTTTTCCAAGAAATACAGCACACGTTTCATTGAAGAAAGCGGGTAATAATATAGTAGGCTTTTACTATCAACGTGAAAGCGTTACAATTTGCAGACGAAGCATAAAACAAAGGGGATTTCGAGTACTGTCATTGTGACAGCACTGTTCTTTTACCATTGCTCTTTTCTTTATTAGATTTATTTGTTAGGCTTTATATTTACCTTTTAATTTATATATGTGGATTAGAATATTCCACGACAAGGTGCCATGATAGAGGATAGATTCTGAATGAATCTGCCATAAAATTGAATAAGACCAACTCGGTGGCCTAGGAAAGAAATTTCGCTAAAACCAATATAGGCTTTAGAGGGTTTCGCTGTCAGGTTGTGCTCACGCAAAGTAGACAGCAATTCATCTAACCCTGAATAGTGATCTTCCCAAGTATCGCTGAAAAGACAGATGTCGTCTAGATATGCAATGACATCTGACCGATAAGATAGGATTCGGCGCATCATGCGTACGAACGTAGCTGGTGCGTTCATAAGACCGAAAGGCATAAAATTCCATTGGAACAAACCTCTAGGTGTTGAAAAAGCCGTGAGAGGTTTGGCGCGTTCAGATAAAGGAACTTGCCAATATCCTTTAGACAAATCAAGTTTAGTGAAAAAATGAGATTTGGAGAGTCGAGTAAGTAGCTCTTCCAGTAAAGGCATAGGTTCGGCATCGAACTTAGTTACTTGATTCAATTTTCGATAGTCAACGCAAAGACGTATGTTATTGTCTTTTTTACGCACAATAACCATCGGCGAAGAATATGCAGAGGTGGATGGTTCGATTATTTTCAAATCTATCATCTCATCCAACTCTTTCTCGACCTGTGCTTGAAAATGTATAGGTATAGGATAAGGTCTAACCCTAATAGGAGTATGGTCAGTTAGAACAATGTCATGTTGAATGACATTCGTTTGTCCAGGGATGTCAGTGAGTACATCCTGAAATGTTTGCAACATAGTTGAAACTTGTCGCTGTTCTCCTAGAGACAAATCAGGAGAGACAGTAACGTTCTTCCATGATTCACTGGAATGAAGTGGGATCATTGGAAGAGGAAGATTTACATCTGAAAAACTTGTTTCCTCATCCTGTATCACGGACAGTGATGAGTAATGACCATGTTTGTACTGGAGAATTGTCCGTTGCTTGGAAAATGGGTTGCAAATAATCCGGACGTTCATGGAATTCAGTAAGCATATTGATGTGGAAGGTTTTATGCTTCCCATCAATATCGACAATATAGTCGACATCGGAAATTTTCGATATTATATCGTACGGACCTTTCCAAGAAAGAAGTAATCTATTTTGCCTACAAGGTAGTAATACAAATACAAATGCTTTGTCACCAGGACAAAGTTGTCGTAAGCATCTCTTCTTATTGGCAAATTGCCTTGCCTTCTGTTTCGCAAATTCAGAAGAAGAAGTTGCTAATTTGCATGCTTCGATAATTTTTTGTCTCAACGCGATGACATATTCGTAGGATGACTTTGTGTCATCGTCAATATTGTCAGATGTTATGAGATCGTGAAGCAACGACATAGGGCCACGCGGACGCGCGCCAAAGACGAGTTCAAAGGGAGAAAATCCCGTATGTTCATTGGGTACCTCTCTGTAAGCGAAGAGGGCCGCAGGTAAAACTCTGTCCCAGTCTTGAGGATGATCCTCAGTTATCTTCCCCAGTAAGTTTTTAAGTGTTCTATTAAGGCGTTCGACCATACCATTAGACATTGGATGGTAGATACTACTTAAAGATCTATCTATCTGCAGAGTAGACATTACTTGAGACATGGTATCTGATATTAGTTGGGTGCCATGGTCTGACAATATCTCTCCGGGGAACCCCAGACGAGAAAATATAAGCCAAAGAGCATCTGCAATATCAGCAGTAGTAATGCTCTTCAGAGGAATAGCCTCTGGCCAACGTGTGCACATATCAACACACGTCAAGATAAACTGATGTCCTCTGGCAGACTTGATCTTAAATGGACCAATAATGTCTATGGCCATTTTTTGAAACGGCCGAATAGGAATGTCCGCCGCCTGAATGGGTGCAGCATGCCGTGGACCTTTGGATTTAACTTCCTGACATACTTTACAAGATCGACAATAAATACGTATGTCCTTGTTTACCAATGGCCAAAAGAAAGCCGCAAGGACTCTTGACTTAGTACGGGAAAAACCCATGTGTCCAGCACACTGAGAGTCGTGAGCGTGCTGCAAAATTTTAACTCTCAAATTCTTGGGAACCAGGATTTGAGAATGACTTGACGTAATGGAGTCTTGAACCATACGTACAAGTACGCCATTCTTCTTTGTAATCCACGATTTACGACTTGTGTCTTTATTCGGATCACCTTTAGTTGCAAGAATGAAGAATTTCTTCAGAGTGGGATCATCTTCTTGCTGTTTTATAAACGAGTCACGAGAAATTACCAAGGGATTATCTTGGTTATGCACTTCATTATCTTCAGTAGATGAAGTTTGAGGCATATTAAGAGCCTGAGCTCTAGTGACTACAGCGTTAGCAATCTGCATGTTTTGCCTTTCCCACGTGGAAATTTGTTGCGGAGTGCATTCCTTGACTCCATGAATGCGACCGATGATGAGGTCAGCGATCGGATTCGGAAGAAGACATGCGTGTACATCTCCTGTAAAGAAAGGAGTAGCAATCCTAATGATAGCAGTAGAGTATTTCTCTAATGTGCCGCCAAATGTTACACATTTGACTACTTGTCCAGTGGCACGGGAAGGATCTACGAGTGACTGCCTAACACCAATTGTGGTGCATCCAGAATCAAATAGCACAGAGACTGGATTGTTATTCACTAAACCCTTATGTAAGACAAGAGAACCTCTTCCATCATGCGCGACTGATGCTGGAAGAGCAGGAAGAGGATGGCCACAGCTTAAAGTAGACACTGTGGTTGGCTCAAATAACGTTTTGCATTGGGGGGGCACTGAGATGCTCTCCCAAAATCAAAAGCGGCACATGCCATATTACTAGCATCATTATTATCTTTACTCTGTTTATAGGCTTCATGGGACTCTTGTTGTGCAGAGTTTGCCTGAAAATGTGGTTTATGTCTTTTGTTTTGAGATCTACCTCGGTTATTATCACCTCTGTAGTTATTGTTACCTCTATTGTAACCCCTATTTGGGTTTGAGTCATAGTTCCCTTGGTTACCATTATCATATTCATTATAATGAGTATCTCTGTAATTATGATCTTGTTGACTCCAAGACGGATAACCCTGATAGTTTCTATAATTACTTCCTCTACGGAAATTCCTATAATTATGACCACCCCTGTGTCGAGAGCTATCAGGTCGTCTCCAGTTCTTTGAAGAAGAACCCTGAAATGATTGGTTACCTTGGTTTTGATAACTATTATGGTTACCTTTTTTATCAAATCTGTTTTGAGGTCCCTGAAATCTGTGTGAATAATTGTGATTGTATGGTGTTGCTGAAGCAACTGGCATACTCTCCTTAATCTTAGTGTTGCCAAAAGTCACGTCGGGGTGTGCAGTGACATATTGGGAACAATATTCTTCCATTTCTTTTAGAGATTTGGGTTTACGCTCATGTATAAATTCAAGGAAAGGTTTGTTCACACATGACATAATCTTATCTCTGAGCAACAAATCCATAAGTCCTTCATACGTTTTTTCTGTTTTGGAAAGCTCAATCCAACGATCAACTGTGAGACGTGCCTTTGCAGTGAATTCTGAGAATTCTACACCCGTCTCAGGTACCATCGTTTTAAATAAAAGGCGATAGCCTTCCTCACTTAGCTGATATTTTTTTTATCAAAGCCGCCCTAATGACATCATAATTATCCTTATCTGCTTCTCCTACAAGGCATAATCTAGTCAAAGATTCACCTTTCAAGTTTTCTGATAATTGATTAGCGTATTGTGATTTATCCACATTATGTGTACGACAAGAACGTTCAAATCTATCCAGCCAGAATGTAATATCGTCACTGGACTGATTGAACGGTGGAACCTTAACCTTGTAAGTAGAAGGTTTATCATTACCACTAGATGCCTGATTAACATTACTCATACTTGTCAATCTTAATTTCTCCAACTCAAATTCATGTTCTCTTATTGCTTTTTTTTTCTTCAGCCTCTCTGTCTAATCTTTTTTGTTCAGCTTCCCTGTCTAATCTTTTTTTGTTCAGCTTCCCTGTCTAATCTTTTTTGTTCAGCTTCACTGTCTAATCTTTTTTGTTCAGCTTCCCTGTCTAATCTTTTTTGTTCAGCTTCACTGTCTAATCTTTTTTGTTCAGCTTCACTGTCTAATCTTTTTTGTTCAGCTTCCCTGTCTAATCTTTTTTGTTCAGCTTCACTGTCTAATCTTTTTTGTTCAGCCGCAGCTTCTCTTTCCAATTTTTTTTGTTCAGCTTTAAATCTCCTTTCCTCTACCTGCATCTGCAATTTCTTTTGTTCAGCAGCAGCCTCAGCTTCTCTTTCTAATCTTTTCTCTTCCGCCATAGCTTTTCTTTCATCTGCAGCTAATCTTTTCTCTTCTGCCATAGCTCTTCTCTCTTCTGCAGCTAATGCTTTGTCATATTGAGCAACTGCCCATTGTTCTAATTGTTGACCAGTCTTATCAAGGGCTTTCCCTTGTGTAATGAAGTATTCTAATGTAGCCATGATGTCTAACAATAATACTAATCACCTGAATCAATAATAATACCACAAGTTCTCAATGACTTGATTAATCAGTATACTATCCCAATATCTGTGGGTCACAAGCCTTTAATAAGGTCTTGTATAATAGTAATAATAATCAGGTACTGGTTTATACCATAATCCAAGTGCAGTGCACAGGCAATTGTGTCTTATGAAATATACCTATATAAAACATATGTCAACCAATAAATACATCAAGTACAAATAGGACTGACAATACAAGAACGTTTGCAGAAATCAAAATAAATCAAATAGGGAAATCAATGAAAATAATCACTGAATCTGCAAAGAATAACAACACAAATGACGTCACAATATATGAATATAAATTGTGAATAGAACTGAAAGATAGAAAAGGTTAGAGCAACAAATTACAAACAAATCAAAACAAAACTAAAGAACAAAGAAATATCACAAAAATAACAATAATTACAGACTTCACAGCTAACACAAAAGCAACAGTTGTCGCAGCAAATTTTCAATCAAGAAAATTGCACCTATAGAAAACGCCCACAACGGACCCTCTATGACGTGGGATATTCTGTTGTGAGGACGCCGCCCAACCTTAAACACAACCCGCTGACATAGAAACTAACATACTATACAAACAAATAACGTAAACATAAATATATATAAATTATGTGTATGATAGTATGTGTTGCAAAATAGGCTCAGTTTTACAGTAATGGCAAAGTTATTTTTATGAAAATAAACAAACTGCCACTTTATTCAATTAAACATTCTGGCCTTAAATATTAAAGTTCATATACAGAAAACAAGAAGATCCATCGATGAAAATAGGACTTCTTAGTTCACTCATACTGTCTTCCTGTTAATATTGACAAGAATTGATCCAACTGTTCTGTGAAACTCTATAATGTCTAATGTAAAAAATGTCAACAACGCTGACCTACATACTGCATTCACCTGACAGGTCACGTGACGAAGTGTTGACAAAGAGCAAACCAATACTGCAAGTGTGTCGTATCAGCCACAGGAAACGGTCTGGTATCGGTAATCTGTTGACTTCTGAACTTCTGCGAGGTCAAACCCAGAAAGCTGGTCCACCAGTTGATAAGGGTGATAAAGTTGGATTTTTTATTCCCGTTAATGATATCCACCAAAAGATAGATATAAGTGGATGGAAGCAGACATCATCATCATCATCAGTTGATAAGATCTCTATGGTGTTGTTTGCTCCACTGTAGTGTATGGAATGTCAACTTGACCTACGCAGTGGTGTGTAGACATGAATTGAGTGTATAATGTGCGAATGATAATAAAGGTTCGTGGTGTTGACAAAAAATGTTCTTTTCTCACACTCATGTATGGCTGGAAGTCATCGACACCAACGACTGTGTACCTTTTCTAAAGTTTAATTGGACGTACACACTCGACAGCACAGATAGTGACAAATCACAGGTTGCCATAATACATCATAGTACAGTGGATAAATGGTCTTGCAATGTTACATGGGCACTCATGTAGAATAATTGTATAATGGACTGTCAGTAGCCAAGCACTCAGTATCGCCCATACATATATCATCTGACTTCACTGACTGAGCACGTCAGCTTATAAACAATATTTCAGATGGCTTCTAAACCTAATCTCGTCTAGCGACGATTCTTCAACATAATGTTCAGCACATATTTTTCCATATAATAATATTGAACCGCTAGCAATGGGTTCTCATGTGTAGCAGTGATCTCTGGACTGATCAAGCGATAATACGGGCATCCCTTTTCTCTTCTTGAAAGTCACTACATGTTTTGGTTCCAAGATGGCTTCACTCGTGAGCTGTCACTCACGTTTGGATACAGATAATGAATCTGTCCTAAAGTTAGTCATTCATAAAACATTTCATTGCTCTGTAGATTTGATCATGAACAATTGACTGCAATCTACAGGATATAGTGCTGCTAGGAATCGAAGTCGTTTTCATCGAGTCAAATATATTCTCTTAGACATTCAAATCGTAACTATCGAAAATGGTGGCTTCGATCGAGAGTTCATAAGAGTATCTTTGATTACCTTGGTATAGGAAATATGAAACTGCCATTCCTTGGCAATACGACTAAACACTGGGGTAAAGCATACACGATAGGTTTAGACGACTATCACCTTCCCCACAAATACTGAGATCACTTTTTCCCCGGCGACAGGCCGACATGGAAAACACACAGTCCCTATCAGGACAAAGCCAAATCACACCACTCTCTAGCGACACATCCGCCGAATAGCCTTCGACCTCTCTAGAGACAACAGAACATATAGTTCGACTTAGATATGTAAAGATATACAGATATAAGACAGACTCGTCCTACTCAGACAAACAATACACATAAATTCAGGCCATAGATATTCTGAAGCAAGAACAATCTATTATTACCCAAACAACGAATAAATCGCAGTAAAATGGATTTATCCGCGGAGTTTGATCGAAAGAGCCGACACAACTTTCAAGGGAAGTAACACAATAATGACTTTCCCTTAAGCACTATTTTGCTTTCAAAATATTTGCGAAGATAACAAGAATACCAATGTATAATATTGTAAGATATCAAAGACTGCACGTAACAGTTGTATATGTGTATGTGGATTGATGCAGATACCTATAGGGAAAGGATTATCCTTTATTCCAGGTTCTGTCTCGACCTTACCATTGAAGCTGCATCTATTCTGGAAGAAAACTGTTGGAGACGAAAACTCTGCATAAAATCTGAGCTGTACTCCCTAATTCTTAACCAGAAGCGGCAAGTTGTGGAGACCTGTCTTGTGAAGAAAGATTAGCAGCATAGCAAGATGAGTGGCCATTAAGGTCCAAGAAACAACCCATCCAGCTTATTACCACAATTAAAACGTACAGCAAATAAACACTGTCAAGGACGAAAACTAGATAGGACATTGAGTATCTTAATAAAAACCTACAGAACTATTATATTGAATATAGCATCAAGAAGAACAGAAAATGTATTTTAGTTTATTCCTTGGAACATTATCAATTATGGAAAAGAATTTCCAATTTATTTATTTCGACCTGTAAATATCATTTCATTTTATTTGAGTATTCCTGCCCGAAAACATATTACGGTGCAGGACAATTAAATTGTAAATAACTTTCATTCAGACTTGCTTGATACTTTTATTAAAGTTTAAGTTCAGTTTTGAATTTTATTATTATTACTAATATATTATCTTATTAAAATTACCCTAGACAACAAGTCAAACTAAACATTTAATTATTAATCTTTGTGGGATCACGAGAGGTAGCAGTTAGGGACTCAGAGTACATATTCATCATCATCTTCTCTGGAACTTACATAGCTTGACCCCACTTGGATGTCTATACACCCTTGCTCTTTTCAGAAAAAGGGTATTACTTATACGACCAGTCTCTTATCTGGCGCTATCCTGATATTTTCTGATACACCTATTTGTCCAGGATATCTTTAATTCTTAACATCCAAACCTCTCGCTACAATGTTGCTGTACATGTCCCTCATACTTTCTGTGACTATAGTTTTCTGTGCTTCGCTTGCGAACTCCTGGATATATTTCCTCTTGTCTCTTTTGATGTTTCTTCTTTTTTCTTTGTTTTCTTCAATGTGCACGTCACGAGCCTAGACAGCTTCTGGGCTTGCTCCAGTTTACATTTGCTTTCATGATTTTCTTGTCTTGTATCTTGTTAATGGTTTATGGACCTGTGCTAACAGTGAGATCAGTGCGTCGGTCAAGACAAAACTGTAGTGTTATTTATTGTCATACTACTCGTATCTCTACAACATCTGGACGGTGAGCATAATAGCCCGACTTCCTCCTGTGCCATCTCTTCACCAGTTCTCGTTTCTGAGTCTGGGATACTTTTCTTTATATCAAATACTACTTGATACTATCATCTCTTATCTAAATTTTCCAACTCGTCTCAACCAGCTCCTGCAGATTTGAAGCTTCTATGGATGTTTTCCACTTATGCCATAGTCAATTATTTTGAACCGTTCGAAGCATGTACTGAGAGTCTAACACAATGACTGCCTTTGTTCATCTAACATTATTTCAATCAGCCACCTTAAGGCTGTAGTAGCTGCCTCTATCTCCATTCTCATGCTGCAAGTTGTTATCTTGTAAGCCCCGCTATGTTCGGCGACGATTCTGCCCTTTACTTTAGTAGAGAAGCCCCAACCTGATTTCTCACCAGGGATCACATACTCATCAATATACACAATGGCATCATTATCCCTGTCATGATCATGTTTTAGTAGATTAATTTCCAGTTCTGCTTTCCCTTTGCCCCAAGTTCTATACTCTCTGCCAAGGTTGATGATAACCTCCTAGTAGTTAATCTAATTCTCATCTCACTTACATCACACTTTCCCCTTTGAATATATTTTCAACTGTGGTCACCTGCTTGATCGTTGTCTCTGCATGTGCCATCCATGACATCCCTCTCTTCATCCTTGCTTCCTTAATGTCAGCTATGTTTCTGTGCAGATGGTGCCGTTTGTCTGTCGTTACTCGCACATAGTCTTTTGCCTGGGCCATCGCATATCTGGATCTAATCGGCAGCACTTCAAACATACCTCATTGTCAATAAGAGTATATCTCGCTTACAGCCCAAGACTATAAGTATCCCTTCATTTTGAATGCGTTCTAGCCATTCTCACTGTGTTACTGACACTGTGTTACTGACACTGTGTTACTGACACTGTGTTACTGACACTGTGTTACTGACACTGTGTTACTGACACTGTGTTACTAGCCCATACTAAATGACCGATATGACTAGCTGATGATAAAGAAGAAATAGTAATCTTTTGATATGATTATTATGGCTGCCAGACCTCTCCAGCATTTCAGTATGATGTGATCAACATGGTACTTCTACGATAGCCTGCGATAGAATTTAACTCCAAGGTAGTTCAGCTTTTCTTGCTTTTCTATTTTCTGTCCATTGAGAGTAGTATCTACAAGGTCTGTTTTAATAATATAGTTGTTTAAGGAGCACCACATCATGCTGGCCTTGTTGGGATTGACTTGAGAGCTATTTTCTTTGCACCATTGAAACACCTCCTGTAATGCCCCATGAATGTTATTAACCAATTCATGTCAGTCAGAGACAGATCTGTAAATGTGTATGTCATCAACAAAAGTCGGTGTTCGTTCCAACCCAGTTGGCTGTATAGTGGCTGCTTTTGCTGTATAGATATTAAACAGCACATTTGGTAGTGAAGAAACCCTGGGGTAGTCCAGGACAAATGCGCAACGGGTCTGCTGTCCATGTTCCCACGCGAAATACCACTGATCTCTCAGTTAAGCTAGCTGCTATCCATCTTGTTAGCCAAGGGTTAACACCGCAAGCCATTACACTGTTTATTAATGTTTCAATGTCCACACTGTTATAAGCATCCTATTGGTTAATAGTTACATCAATCGTTTCTAGTTTACCCTGGAACCTCTCGTACACATCATAAGTACGATGTTTTAGCCATCCCATGTTATTTTCATGGGTCTATAGCTCTTAGAGTATCAGGTAGGAACATGCATTGTCAAGGCTTTTCATTATTTTCCTCGAGGAAGTTGAGGGGAACTGCGGTAAGACGTGGAGTACAATGGATGGGTGTGAAACAAAATCGGAAAAGGTGATTCGTCTTACGAGGACAAAAGACAAAGAAAATAGCCAACGTTACGGCCACAAGGCCTTCGTCAGGGAAAGGAAAGACGCGACTAGAACTTGAAGGATCTTCTTGTTCACAGCCGTCTCCCAAAGGAGTATGCCACTCACTTTGGCACACTACCCTGTGGTCGGACACGATGCAACACGTGCAAGTATGTCATCTCAACCCACAATGTGTCTTTTCCTGAGGCTACGTACACCATCACCAGTAGCTTCACGTGCGAGTCGCGCAATGTCATTTATAAGATATTATGTAAAAGTTGCTGCAAAACTTATATTGGCCAAAAAGGCAAACGACTTGGGGACAGATTCAGTCAGCCCTTGAATGACATCTCTCAGCAAAAATCCACACCAGTCGCCATACACTTTAATGGTCCTGACCACCATGGTCCCATCGACATCCAGGTCACGGCGATCAGATCCTGCTCCTCATACACTGCTAGCCGAGAACAGCTTGAGAACCGTCTTATCCACCGCATGGGGTGTCTAAAACCAGCTGGTCTTAACACTCTACACACCTTAGTCTGAGGTCACCCTTTCCTCTCTTGTTCTATTTTGACTCTTTCCATTCTTATCCTATTTTTCTATTTTTCTGCCGCCCTCTAATAATATGTATGAATATATAATACACTGTTTTTAATATGTCTTGATTTTTTATTTCATATTTATTTATCTCCAACTCATTTTGTCCTCTTCTAATTCCAGTCCCCATTAATATTACGTTTGGGTAGTTTATTGTTCAGTTTCGTTTTTTTAGTTTCTTAGTATGTATTGTGTACATCCGGTGGTGGCAGTCATTTTCTTTTCCGGGCACGCTCGTCCGTTCGCGGTCAGCAAAAGTGTTAGGACTTCGATGCCTTCAGGGAAGTACTTAGGTTTAATTGTTATATTTATTTAGGTTCTTATGTGTCCTTTCTAGCCTCCACTTTCTTTCCTTTCCCTGACGAACACCATGCGGCCGTAACGTTGGCTATTTTCTTTGTCTTTTGTCCTCGTAAGACGAATCACCTTTTTTCGATTTTGTTTCACACCCATTCATTATTTTCCTGAATGAGCATGATATCAGTTAGCGCAGTTTTCAAATCTGCAGCGTATTTTTTTTAAAAATTTATTTGTGTGACTCCCCTTTTAGAACTGTTAACTTTTGCTCAAGAATTCAAATAAATCAATGTTTTTTTCAACCGCTTAAACAGTGGTCTAATCTAAGACTTAATTGTAACACAACGTTTCATCAAGATCAGTAATGGAATACACAGTAGTCACATGATTAAGTGTTCGTTTTTCTCTTATAATCGTTTTGTTTGGGCATCTTGAGCGACCTCTATGTCATGCGCAAGCTCATTTCCACCCACACAATTCTTTCTATAGTTTGTTAGCCAACACAAGAGTTTTTTTTCAAATAAACAAAGACCTGTGACAAGATCAACTGTATCGCTTTGTAGCTCTTTTTTGACAGGATTTATTTAAAACAACAATTGTCAGAATACCAATAAAATATGAACTTGTAATCTTGCATTTTATTGCCTAATTATGCAGCTTTATTTCATGCCTGGACATCTTCTGATGTTTCTGCTGTCAGTGCAAAACTGAAATTGCTGCTTGATACTTTACTGCCTTTATATTTTGCATTTCACAGAGCCGATTAAAGAAAGATCCGTTACACATTTTTGAACAAACGGCCGATCTCTTTCCTCATTTCCTGATCCTGATAAAAATACATAACGAGGCTGAGGTGTTTCAAACTAATTCATTACATCATAACAGATTTTGGCCACATTTCTTAGGACTATATTTTAATTGTGACAAAAACACAGAGTAAAAAATGGTCTTTGATTGTCTTTTTAAAGTGAAATCTGAACACCTGTTTCTTTTTCTTTCGCTTTAACTCACTTTTCTTAGTTCTAACCTGGAATACTATTTATTTATAATCCTAATGTTTAACGTTCTTGATTAAGAACATTGGACAAATTGTCTCCAATGCTGATCACTACAGCTAAAAACTTTATAAACTGGTCGTACACATCAGGTGTTGTATTAGGTAATGTACCGGCGGACACGTATCTAATTGTTGCGGGCATTTGCATCTGATTGGTGATATTTGGGATAGATTCAAGAATCGCAACAACAGACACTTTGTCCCTTTTATTCGGCGAATGGTTTTCTTGATGAATTGCATCTCCGATGATACTGATGAGCTCATTTTGAATACGTTTCCCGAGGTACTAATCATTAATATCTTTACTGGAAACTGGTCTAAGATGTTTTTGGGTTAAATGTTACCAAAAATTCTGTAAGTCCAAGAAACTTGCTATTGTGTGATTGTCCATTGTGTGAAGTTCATTTGTGTTTAGCTAAGCCAAAAAATACCATATTACGCTCTGGGGAAAAAAAAACTGAACTACAGCAATCAGTCTTTCAAAACTTGTTTGCCTCGGTTGTTAGTTTCTTCGTTGACCAGTTTATAATGGCACTTGTTAATAGCCTCTTTGGCAGAGTATTATATTACTATACAATGCAAGTGTACATTTATTTACCATTCAGCCTTTACTTGCTGTTTGGTCATTGTGCATTTTTTATTCAGACATAACTTAAAATAAAATGAGGTATTTTGTCAAAAATCATACATTTACAATAGAAGATCGAGTGTAGGGTTCGAAGCTCATAATAACTTTATTCTCTTTTTATCTATACATCTTCCTGTTTCTCGACCGTGAAATTAAAAATAACAAGAGTCAGTGAAGACTGTATATGAATGATGTAATTTTCATCATCTGAGAAGTTTTTCTTTATTGTCAAAGCTGAACGTGGCAACCCACCACGGGGCCCCTTGTAGACGTGCATCCTGATTGAATAAAATAGGTTTAATCGGCCTAAGGCAGGGCCTATTCATAATGTTGATAATGGAAGCAATAAACTGTTTTAATTCGTCAGTAAACTTTTCTATATCTTCCGTCCACTTTTGTCTGATGTCTGTCTTTTTTCCTTGCTTCTTCTTCTTCTTCTTCTTCTTCTTCTTCTTCTTCTTCTTCTTCTTCTTCTTTTTCTTCTTCTTCTGCGCTCGTTAAAGAGCTATCCAACCACCTCAACTGGTTTCCTGACATGAAGCTTGTACCACACATTCTCATGCTATTATTTCTGTGGTAATTCGTTTTACATACTAAGTTTGCCAACCATTATCAGTCGCCATATACGACATGCCTGAGTACGCAGTAGTCCTATTATTCATTTGTCTCTTCAGAGACCCCCCCCCCCCCCCCCCCCCCCCCGCCCCCTTTCCGGACAATGATATTGCATTGTGTATTTTTCTTGATAATCGTTTATGAAGAATTAAGCAATTATTCCTTTCAGCTCGTTCAGCCCCCACCCTGATTTACTCAGAAATAAGTGGTGCACAGTTTTGTACACGTCGCACATTGAAATAATGGTGCTCAATAATATTATAAATTGTATAGCACTCTAAGTCTTCTTCTTCTTCTTTGATCCATAGCCGACGACCGTCAAAGTAGTCAGTGGCCATCACGCCTAGTGGCATCTCGTAGGGCAACAACAAATTGATTCCACTTTACTCGGTCGGTGGCCATCCTTCGTACAGTGCCCCAACTCTGGTTCATTCTTTGCATCTCAGCCTCCACAGTCCTCCGCCAGGTTGTTTTTGGTCGGCCTCTCTTTCGTTTTCCTTCAGGGGTCCATAGCATAGCTGTTCTTGTGATGGCATCGGGGTCTCTTCTGAGGACATGGCCAACCCAGCTCCAGCGTCTGCCAGCTATGATAGTGTGCATGTCCTCTTGCTTGCTCCGAGTACGCAGATCTTGGTTGGTGATGGTATTCGGCCAAAAGATTCGGTGAATTTTTCTTAGGCATGTTGTGTGAAAAGAGGACAATTTCGGCATTTCCTTCTATGTAACTCTCCAGCTCTCCGCACCATAGAGAAGCACAGAAAGCACACAGCTCTGATATAATCTTAATTTTGTGCTGTATTGAGAGGGCTTCCAGAAGCACTGTAAGTAGCATCATTAAAACAGAATTGAATAAATGCAAGCAAGAGAAAAGAATGTCGGAATCAAGAAAGTGCATACAAGTATAAGTGTCACGGAACTGTCTTCCCTGCTTTGCAGTAGTGGTCCAACAGTGGCCAAAACTTAAGAGTATCTAATATGGGTCTTCAAAGGTGTCTACCTTCGCACAAGATTACTCTTGTCAGAGTCGTGTATAGAAGGATAATGATGCTTCTATCTCAATGGAGATTCCATAAGATATTTCAGAAGTCAAGAACAATGCTGCGTTGGGCAGGGCAATTGTTTTACATCTCATACGCCGCCTTTTATGAAGAATTAAGCAGTTATTCATTTCAGCTCGTGCAATGCCCCATCCTAATTTACTCAGTGTAATTCTTCTTATTATGGTACAGCTCTGTTGAGAGTGTATTAAGTAAATTGACTGAAACAAACATGCAGTACATTCAAAATGATTAAATCGAAGTTACATTTGTAAATTTACAAATAACAAATTTAATAATCACTTAAGGTTTTAACAAGGTTTTAACAAGGTTTTAACAAGGTTTTAACAAGGTTTTAAATAAATGACTAATTATTTATCAGAAAATTATCATTGCAGTTATCGTCTGTGTTTTGATTTGCAGCTTAGACTTATCTGCCCTGATTTTTTCGCAATACTACTCATTGGCAACTTTGTTACTGTAGGCGTGACTAATAACAATAAACTGACTTCACTTTTCATAACAAGTATAATAACTAGTATTGGCACCGTTAAGAAAGTTGCAAATTCAAAAATTGAGTCAAACAGTAAATGGCATACCAAACCTACGATGCGCGGAAAGTCACGGATGCAGAATAAATAATAACATTACGAATAAAAATGAATACAAATATTAATGTAACATAAAAGTATAATTTTGTAATGACTCAAGAAATTAGTTCTAAATTAAACAAATATGAATATTAATTAGATCGTGCACAAATTATCACAATAACATTACATACTACCGGTATCTTTAGCGCTTGCAAAGTGTTTCAGTTAGATAAATGATTTAGCTTATACAAGGTACTATCGTTCTGCTTGCATTGGGAATTGGATCCACTTTTCCTGCACAATAAGTAATGTTAATAAATATGATTTTATACGTAATGATCTATAGAGACATAATTATAAGTTACTTCTAGATGTGTTCTCTTTGTGAGGCTTAATCTGGAGGATATGTCAGATTCTTTCTACGTCATGGCTGCTCGTGACCGTACTATATTACTCAGGCCTACATGATCACGAAATTGGTAATTATTTAGCCGGCAGATAGGATCATTACAGCTTTTGACAGGAGAAATGAAGGAGTCCTGTTCTTTTTTCTCTACGATTTGTCATACGATTTTGCAGTCGCACAGATTAGTCTTAAGGGTTTCCGAGCCAGAACAATAATAGTACAGTATACAATGTAATGGAATAGGCTAGGATGTACATTCTTCTAACACTGTTTCAGTTCATCATACGATTTAGGAGATGGTAACATTCATTCCTCCCTAATACCCCCTTATCAATTCTTAATCTCGCTCATTCTGCTCTTACGAAGTTTAATACGTCTTGATACCGCAACTTACAAGTCTATTTCTGGGACATTGGTGTAAAAACGTGATGCAGTATTCAATGTATCCAATATTATTTTTTTCTATCCATTCTCATCGACATTCCTACCCACAACACTAGGTTAATTAACTACTCTATTACGGTAAAGATACATGCCCTGCATGCAAGTGTTGCCAGTCAGACCTAAAGTCCTACCACCACTTAGGGTCTTTGTATCATTTCCTATCACGTGTATATCACTACGGCAAGCATTCGGATGCAGCAAGCGCTAAAATCGCTGGAGGAATTGATCTAAACATGGGTAATATTGATAAATGAATGGAAAACAATGTACATGATATTCTTTTTCTCATATAAACCACACACCTCTAAACTAGTGCTAAAAGGAAAAAAAAACTGCGTCTGCAACACATCTAAACGAAAATTCAAACTAGCTATGCATTAACTTTGACAGACGTTTGACTTGGGGAAAACAAAAACAGGTTGAATGAAAGCCGCTGATGGCGAGACAAAGAATTTCAGATGGAATAGCTTGGGGAGCTGTGGAAAGAGTGCTAAAGATGTTATACACAGGGCGAATGAGACCAGTCCTAGAATATGACATTAATGCATAGGCAACCGCATGTACGAATCATATTTCGATAAATTAACGGACTACAAAAAACAAGCTACGATAATCATAACGGCAGGCATGAAGACAACATTTATTAAAGAACTCGAAAAGATTACTTACCTCCAACCAAACGAGTATAGAAGAGGTCGCAGAGCCCAACAAAATGTTGAGAATTTAAGGCGATTACTAGATCATCCAATGTACCTACCATCTAATGAATGCTCCTGGAAAGGGGAGACTCAAACGAAACATCTTTGCAGAATTAAATACAACAAACATGAGTGCAGATCTCAAAAATGCAGTATCAACAACCAAACCTGTCTGCACTACACACAAGCTCCCAGTTTAAAAACATTATCGCTTCCCTGAAATTATTGAAAACATTCTTGAAAATGAGAGAAAGAAGATCCAGACTGCAACATAGAGAAAAGACATAACGACTAAATACACAGAAACATTACCCGCCAACACTTGTACCCATGCATACCTCAGATGGATCAGGAACACGTGCAACAGAAGATAGAAGTGGATGACTCTGATCGCGCTTGAGCACTGGTACACCAAAAAAGGTGTCATTGGCAACAGCCACATTCTCGTTACTTTAGAACAGAGGCAGAAGCCCTGCAAAGTGCAGCAGATATTAATAACAGAGACAACCTGTCAGTAAGTGCAACACTGATGCAATTCTCCTTGTCAAGGTATGGCGGCTTGCGTACCCTGATTACCCCCAGAGCTATGCCAGCGGGAGTTTTACTCCTGGAAGGTTCTACCAAGCTGGACAGTTTTGCGCGGGCAGGGGTCAGACTAAAGCAGACACCCTGGTCCTCCAGGTTGGGGGTTTTAGCATAGGGCCGACACCCCTGTCTACGTAAAAAGAAATGAAGTTACGGAAACAACAATAAATGAACATACTTTGCTGTGGGATGGACATCCGGAGTCTGAGGTTCGTATGACTGTCAGTGGTGAAAGCCGAAAGGAGGCCACTGACATGAAAACGGACGTCCTGACCGCAAAACGTGAAACAAGAATAGGATTTTGGAATGTCAGGACAATGAACGAGACGGGTAAACTAAAACAGGTAACAGCAGAAATGAGAAACTATAGATTACACATTCTAGGGATAAGCGAGAGCAGATGGACAGGGGCAGGAAAAGTTAAAAACAGCAACAGGAGAAAGAGTACTTTACTCTGGAAGAGAGGATGGACAGCACAATGAAGGTGTAGCCATAATTCTACAGAAAGGAATAGAAAAGACATTACTGGAATGGAAACCCATCAACAACAGACTAATAAGAATAAGATTGAGAGGGAGATTCACCAACACTACAAAATACAATGCTACTCACCAACGAATGAAAGCGATGAAGAGGGCAAGTATGAATTCTATCAACAACCGCAGACAGAAATGGAAGACACACCAAGATATAATCTTATCATAGTAATGGGAGACTGTTGCTGTCATTTTCGACGGAGTCATCTGTCAAGTTATTTGCTTATGTTTGTATCATAAGAATAATTGTGTCTTTACCTGCGATGTCAGGTTGATTAGGGGTTGTCTTCCCTTGTTTATTCATTCATTGTGTTTGACCTGTAGGGTCAGAGGTTGACAGTTCGGCGTAGGCCTATGGGAAGGTTTTTTTAAGCGGGAGTGAGATATACTTCCGGGAAGCCGGGAGGTCCTGTTTTTTCTGAAGGGACCAAGAGTCCATTGTTTTTCGGGGAGAATCTTCGAAGTAACTGCTATGGCAGTTTTCCCCAGTGAATCTCTGTGCGTCGGGATGACGACAGAATTCCTTGTTTAGTTCTGAGGATTCATTTTCCAGGTAATACCGACCTTTATGCATTATTACGCTTTTCGGTGGCAGAACATGTAAAGGATTACCTAGGGTGAACAGCAGCTCACTGATCCGCCATTTCAGAACTTATATATTTGTGCTCGAGGTAGCCATCCAAGACTGTTAGTCTTATATTGTCCAGAAATCCAGTGACGAAGATATATTGTGGGAGCCGCAGATTGGCGGAGTTCATATCTACAATAAGTATTACTGCAGGGTTGATGATAACCTATTTAACAGAAGTACACGGCCGACGTCAGAACGAGGCCTGTGCTTTCGGCTATTATACTACAGCCTGATATGTGCAATTGGCGGGGAGTGCCAAGTTGCACCTATGTGTCATAGTAACTAAGGCATCTGACGCGTTTAGTCAGAGACGCCAAGGGCGACGCTACGAACTGTCATTATTGAAGAACTTTGCTATTGACCATGCACGTCTATTCTGATGTTTACCTTTTTGAATGCCAAATGTATACCTATCGATGTCAGGTCAGCATGACCTTGTTACACTGACTGTTCCTGTTGATATTATGTGTGTTCCCGTCAATAAATGTCTTGAAACATGCCTGCAGTGTCAAAGCATCCTTGATTACTGCATGTGAGAGTATGGGTTGCAGGATCTACATCTATACGAGCCTAAACACATTCGCGTCTTCATTCGCACCCACACTCAATTCATCATACGCTCGCACTACACATCTAACAACATGTATACTGTCTTGGGCCAGTGATCACATCAACAAGAAAAAAAAGACAGTTACATTTCTGGTGGACCAGTTACGTGGGCTCTTATGATACATTTCTTGTCGCCAATGTGGCCTAGAAACTTACATTTCTGATGGACCAGATCTGTGGGTTTAAAAAGAACAGAGCGAGCATTTGACATTATTGTTGACATTTATGGATCCAGAAATTTACATTCCTGGTTGGCTGTTACATGTATGATGTCTCCAGTTTTGTCGAGAAAGTTACAAGAAGGACAAGTACACATTACACTTCTGATCTGTGGGTCTAAGCTACACACGGGACAGCCGTAACACACAGCGCTAATTCTACACTTGCAAGTTTTGGCTACAACAGGACAGATATAGGTCATCAACGGTTGACCCAAATAAACAGTACGAGCATTTATATTATAATGCTACATAAAGCATAACAAGACATGTACTGAAGTTAACTACTAGGCATTTGCTACGTGGACCATAACTGCATAGAAGGCGGGTTCCTATTGTAAACAGTACTGCTGGTTGTTACACGTTTCATTCAACAACAGACTTTTCTAGGTCAGAGCATTCAAGCTACATTGTTGGAGGTCAAGTGTCTGTAAACAGTACGTGGAAATTGTAAACATTCAATGTGCAAGGCGTAATTTGAGAAGGTCATAGTAACTTTGGTTCGTAAATACCACTTTATGTTACAGTGGATTTGACGTTCAGTGCGCGTTTGACATTTCGTTTCTGTGTTCGCAAGGAGCAAGAAATTTATTTTAGTTTCAGCTGTGACTGAACTTGTTCTGCAACACATTGAAATTGATTGCTATATGTTTATGTCACTTCTACTGTTTTGTGTATTTCTCTGCGGGTTTTTCGGTTGGTGGGTCTTACGGTAAATATGCCACTTGATCGAGGCTTACTGTAAGCGTTCTGTAGGTGCAAATTTTCTTAATTTGGAAATTTGCTAGTGACAATTGGTCGCTATTGATGTTAGCTGTGATGTAATTGTACTTAACGTTGTTTTTGTAATATTTTGTCTGTTTTTCAGTTTTGATTGTCGATTTGTTTTGTTTGTATTCTGTAGGTCTCTCCTTTCTTGTGTATTTCTCTACACATTTTTGGTTAAAACAGTGTTGCCATTTGTATTGTTTTGTATTTTTGTCTTTGTATTTTTTTTTTTGGTTGTACTACATTACTGTCATGCACAGTCTACATACACATACTTGGTCATGTTTTGATATTATTGATAAGGTAGACTCTTCATATAGAGTTTGTTAAATAATATTATATAAGATATTTATACAAGTTCTTTGATAAAAGACTTGTTATCTACAAAGATTGAGACAAGGTGAAATACATATTCAAGTTCTTTATAAAAAAGACTTGTGCCCATAGTGAGTGGGATATAAGGGAATTTTTTTTTCCACAGGTACTCAAGTGATTTTTTGGGTACATTATAAACAAGAGGAACATACAAAGTCTTTGTCTAAGACTAAGACAGTAAAATAAAGTGAAGTGAGTATACAAGTCTAGCATTTCAGACTTGTCTCCCATTGAAGTGGGATAAGGTAATTTATTTAATTTTTTTTTTTCAGGTTTCTGATCTCAGTAGACAAGATGTCTACATTGGACTACTTTATTACACAAGGGAGAGCCCTTGATAAGACTGGTCAACAGTTAGAACAATGGGCTGTTGCTCAGTATGACAAAGCATTAGCTGCAGAAGAGAAAAAAGCTCAGGCTGAAGAGAAAAGATTAGAAAGAGAAGCTAATATTGCTGCTGAACAAAAGAAATTGCAGATGCAGGTGGAGGAAAGGAGATTTGAAGCTGAACAAAAGAGATTAGACAAAGAAGCTGAACAAAAGAGATTAGACAAAGAAGCTGAACAAAAGAGATTAGACAAAGAAGCTGAACAAAAGAGATTAGACAAAGAAGCTGAACAAAAGAGATTGGACAAAGAAGCTGAACAAAAGAGATTAGACAAAGAAGCTGCTGCGGAACAGAAGAGATTAGACAAAGAAGCTGCTGCAGAGGAGAGGAAAGCTCAAGCTGAGGCTGAAATCAGAAAAATGGAACATGAGGAAAGAAAACAGAAGATGGAACTTGATGAAAAACTCGCAACTTTGGAGTTAGAGAAATTGAAATTGGCGAGTACGGGTGCTCAGCAAACAACTTCGAGTACGACAAGGGAGTTTGTTAGTAGGATTAAATTGCCTCATTTCAATCCTTTAAAGGATGACGTAGCAGATTATCTAGATAGATTCCAATTTTTGTGCGATACGCATAACATAAAAAGGAAAAATATGTTGAACAACTGATGCCATTTTTTACAGGTGACACAGTGACTACTCTTATGACAATAGACGAACATGAGAGGACTAATTATGATGTTGTCAGGGCAGCATTACTATAAAAATATCAACTAAAACAAGAAGACTATCGTCTTAGTTTTAGGACAATGTTGCCAGAAAATGGAGTAGATTTCTCTGATTTTGTTACAAAGATACGTCGTACATTTACACGATGGGTTGAGTTGTCTCAGATTGAGAAAACATATGAAGGTCTAATGGACTTATTATTGCGAGATAAGGTTTTGTCATCTGTTAATGATTCTTTTCTTGCATTCCTTCATGAGCGTAAGCCTAAAAACTTAAAAGAAATGGAGGAATACTGTTGTCAGTATGCCACAGCACATCCCCATGCTACAGTTAGCAATTCTAAAGTGAAAGAAGGGTTGCCAGCTGCTTCGGCAACACCATATGGCCCTAATTTCAAAAAAAAAATTTCAGGGTGCTCAACAAAATTGGAATAGGGGAAGTAATCAAAATTACACTCAGAAGCGGAGTAATCCAACACATGATGGTTCTTCGTCTATGCAGTGGAGACAAGATGGTAGTTCTCGTAATTTTAGTGGTAATAATTTGAGACACTTTCGCAAAGGCTATCCAAATAATAACTATTCAAATTTTCGAGGTAATCATTCTCGACGTCAAGATTATGACGATGGTGAATTTAGAAACCGGGATTCAAACCGGAATGATGATTACAATAGGCAATATGATAACAATTACAGGGGAAATGATACTCGAAATAATTACAGGGGAAATGATAGTCGAAATAATTACAGGGGAAATGATAATCGAGGTAGACCTAGGTTTAACAAGAAAAGACCTTACCAACAGGCAAACTCTGCACAACAAGAGTTTGATGGAGCCTGTAATACAGCAAATGATAGTGGTAACTCTAGGGCTATCACTGGTTGTGCTTTCGATTTTGGGAGAGCAACTGAATGCCCCCAATGCTTAACATTGTTTGATTCATCGACTGTATCTACGCTAAGTTGTGGTCACCCTCTTCCTGCTCTACCTGCTACAGTTGCGCATGATGGGAGAGGATCTCTCATCTTAGATAAAGGTCTAATAAATGATAGGCTAGTCTCAGTACTTTTCGATTCGGGATGTACTACCGTCGGGGTTAAGGAGTCTCTGATAGATCCTTGCTGTGCCACTGGAAAAACAATCAAATGTGTTACATTTGGTGGTACTATGGAAAGTTATCCTACTGCTATTATTAGGATTGACACTCCTTTCTTCACAGGGGATGTCCATGCATGTCTTCTTCCTAATCCTATTGCGGATCTTATAATCGGTCGTATTCATGGGGTTAAGGAATGCACCCCGCAACAAATTGCTAGTTGGGAAGAAAGAAACATTCAAACGGTCAATGCAGTGGTGACAAGAGCTCAAGCTCTTAATCCCCCAACTTCATCTGATAATAGTAATGAAGTTGATAGCCAAGACGAGCACTTGGTGATTTCCCATGACTCGTTTGTTAAACGTCAAGAAGAGGATCCTTCTTTGAAGAAATACTTCCTTCTTGCAAAGAAAGGGGATCCCAATCAAAATACGAATCACAAATCGTATATTACTATGAAGAATGGTATATTGGTACGAATGGTACAACACTCGGACAAGTCTATGCATTCGCAAATTCTTGTGCCTAAGTGTATGAGAGCCTTAATTCTTCGGCATGCACACGATTCTCAGTGTGCTGGACACATGGGTTTTTCCAGAACTAAAACTAGAGTCCTTGCGTCTTTTTTTTGGCCATTCGTGAATAAAGACATCCGAATTTATTGCCATCTTGCAAAATTTGTCAAGAGGTCAAGTCTAGGGGTCCGAGACATGCTGCTCCTATTCAGGCTGCAGATATTCCGATTCGGCCGTTTCAGAAAATGGCTATAGACATCATTGGTCCGTTCAAAATTAAGTCAGCCAGAGGACACCAATTTATCCTCACTTGCGTGGACATGTGCACGCGTTGGCCAGAGGCTATTCCTCTGAAGAGCATATCAACTGTCGATATCGCTGATGCTCTTTGGCTCGTATTTTCTCGTCTGGGATTCCCCGGAGAAATACTGTCGGATCACGGCACTCAGTTAATTTCGGCGTTATGTCTCAGGTAATGGCTACGCTAGACATTAAAAGGTCTCTCAGTAGTATTTATCATCCAATGTCCAATGGATTGGTAGAACGTCTTAACAGGACACTAAAGAACTTACTTGGCAAGATAACGGAGGATCATCCTGAAGATTGGGACAGGGTTTTACCTGCAGTCCTCTTTGCCTATAGAGAGGTTCCCAACGAGCATACAGGGTTTTCTCCTTTCGAACTTGTCTTTGGCGCGCAACCGCGCGGGCCGATGTCCTTGTTACACGATTTGATAACTTCCGATAATATTGACGATGATACACAATCGTCATATGAATATGTTATAGCTCTTAGAGAAAAGATTATCGAATCGTGCAGGTTAGCAACTTCATCTTCCGAATTTGCGAAAGAAAAAGCTAGGCGATTTGCTAATAAGAAAAGACGCCTACGTCAACTTTGTCCTGGAGACAAAGCATATGTCTTACTGCCCTCAAGAGAGAATAGACTTCTCATTTCTTGGAAGGGTCCATACACTATAGTCTCGAAAATTTCTGATGTCGACTATATTGTCGATGTGGATGGAAGGCATAAAACCTTCCATATAAATATGCTAACAGAGTTTATTGAACGTCCAGACTATTTACAGCCTATTTTCCAGGCGACGGACGACTCTCCAGTTCAACATGGTCACATCTCATCCCTGTCTGTTATACAGGATGAGGAAACTATTTTTTCTGACGTGAACTTACCTCTTCCTACGATTCCACTTACTTCAACGGAATCGTGGAGAGACGTTACAGTCTCTTCCAACTTGTCTTTTGAGGAACAACGTCAAGTATCCTCTACGTTACAATCATATCAGGATGTCCTTACCGACATTCCTGGACACACAGATGTCATAGAACATGACATCATACTTACTGATCGTAATCCGATCAGAGTAAGACCATACCCAATACCTATTCATTTTCAAGCACAAGTCGAGAAAGAATTGGATGAAATGATTCAACTACAAATAATTGAACCATCCACTTCAGCTTATTCTTCGTCAATAGTTATTGTTCGAAAGAAAGACAATAACATACGTCTTTGCGTTGATTATCGCAAATTAAATCAAGTTACGAAGTTCGATGCTGAACCTATGCCGTTATTAGATGATCTACTTATTAGACTTTCTAAAGCTAAATTCTTTACTAAACTAGACTTGTCGAAAGGTTATTGGCAAGTCCCACTGACGGAACACGCCAAACCTCTCACTGCTTTTTCGACACCTAGGGGTCTGTTTCAATGGAATTTTATGCCTTTCGGGCTTATGAACGCCCCAGCGACTTTCGTACGCATGATGCGACGAATTCTATCAGATCGTGCAGATGTCATTGCATATTTAGACGACATCTGTCTTTTCAGCGATACTTGGGAAGAACACTATGTGGGTCTGAAGGAATTGCTATCTACTCTACGTGAGCATAGTTTGACTGCTAAACCCTCTAAAGCTTTTGTTGGGTTTAGTGAAATTTCCTTCCTAGGTCATCGAGTTGGTCATGGTCTGTTGAAGACAGAGGACCAAAACATTTCAAAGATATTAAATATCTCGGTTCCGAAGACAAAAAAGCAAGTGCGTAGTCTCTTGGGATTGATACAATTCTATGGAAGATTCATTGAGAATCTGTCCTCCATTATGGCACCACTTTCAACGTTATTGAAAAAAGGTTCTCCTAATATGGTGCGTTGGTCCCAAGAATGCCAATCTTCATTGGATCAGGTTAAGAATTTGTTCTCATCTCATCCTATCTTAAGACTACCGACGATTGATAAGACTTTTGTCCTTCGTAGTGATGCCTCTTCCACTGGCATTGGAGCGGCACTAATGCAGGAATATTCAGGAACTCTGCATCCTGTAATGTATATTTCTAGGAAGCTGAATGCGGCAGAAAGGAATTACTCGGTTTTGGACCGTGAATTGTTGGCTATGGTTTGGTCCATTCTTAAGCTACAAAGGTTCCTTCTGGGCGCGCATTTCTTTATGGAAACCGACCAAAAAGCTCTTACGGCTATGCAAAGTAAGGATTTGAAGAGCTCGAGATCTACTCGTTATGCTATTGCTCTTCAGCCTTTCCATTTCACGGTGCGAGCTATCCGTGGTTCGGATAATGTGATGGCGGACATATTGTCTAGATGCCCACATGATTCCAGTTAAATCTTGTGTCCTAGTTTTTCCTGATATATTTTCAGACTTAGGTCTGTCCTTAATATCATAATATGTTGTAATACAAATGTATTTGGATGATGTTTAGATAATTTAACAAATTTCATTTTGTCCATCCATCAGTGATATGTTGCTAAAATAGCATTGACATTTGTATATTGCTATGATTATATTATTTAGTAATGTTTGATATATGATTGGTATTGCCAGCAACTTAGGTTTCTTGAATGGTATCCCTTAGTTTGTTTGGCTTAAAGGAAATATTTTCTCCTATGTTGGGAGATGATTTGTACCCTCTTCTATTGTACCTGATATTAGGTTCATTGTTTGCATGAGCACAGAAGTGATACTGGTGCTATCTTGCTCATGAACATATTAAAAAAAAAAAAAATTGCATTTTTTTTTTTACAGGGGGGTGGTAGTAATGTTGCTGTCATTTTCGACGGAGTCATCTGTCAAGTTATTTGCTTATGTTTGTATCATAAGTATAATTGTGTCTTTACCTGCGATGTCAGGTTGATTAGGGGTTGTCTTCCCTTGTTTATTCATTCATTGTGTTTGACCTTTAGGGTCAGAGGTTGACAGTTCGGCGTAGGCCTATGGGAAGGTTTTTTAAGCGGGAGTGAGATATACTTCCGGGAAGCCGGGAGGTCCTGTTTTTCTGAAGGGACCAAGAGTCCATTGTTTTTCGGGGAGAATCTTCGAAGTAACTGCTATGGCAGTTTTCCCCAGTGAATCTCTGTGCGTCGGGATGACGACAGAATTCCTTGTGTAGTTCTGAGGATTCATTTTCCAGGTAATACCGACCTTTATGCATTATTACGCTTTTCGGTGGCAGAACATGTAAAGGATTACCTAGGGTGAACAGCAGCTCACTGATCCGCCATTTCAGAACTTATATATTTGTGCTCGAGGTAGCCATCCAAGACTGTTAGTCTTATATTGTCCAGAAATCCAGTGACGAAGATATATTCATATCTACAATAAGTATTACTGCAGGGTTGATGATAACCTATTTAACAGAAGTACACGGCCGACGTCAGAACGAGGCCTGTGCTTTCGGCTATTATACTACAGCCTGATATGTGCAATTGGCGGGGAGTGCCAAGTTGCACCTATGTGTCATAGTAACTAAGGCATCTGACGCGTTTAGTCAGAGACGCCAAGGGCGACGCTACGAACTGTCATTATTGAAGAACTTTGCTATTGACCATGCACGTCTATTCTGATGTTTACCTTTTTGAATGCCAAATGTATACCTATCGTTGTCAGGTCAGCATGTCCTTGTTACACTGATGTTCCTGTTGATTGTTTTGTTGTCAGTTCCCGTCTAAATATGTGTGTCCTTGATCCTGCAGGTCAATCTACAAATCTTACGACCCAACTATGCGGTCTTCATTCAAAGCACCCACACTTCGAATTCATTCGGCCTGCACATTGGAGGAACACTTTTCACACACAAGGACATTCACAAAATAACATGGAAATCACCAAATGGTCGGGACCGAAACCAGATAAACCCCATCATGATTAATTATAGATGGAGACATGAACTGCAAGATGTGAGGGTAAGAAGAGGTGCAGATGTAGGAAGTGATCACCATTAAGTAGTAGCAAAACTGGAAGTGAAACTAAGAACGGCTGGACTTACTGTAACTACACAGAAAAGGTTTGACATCAGCCAATTGAAGGACCCCTTTACCAGAAAAGCTTTTGCGGCAGATGTAAAGAAACGATATCAATTTGCCAAAAGCCAGGAAAAGACATTGACTGATGATATAGACCAGAAATTCAACACCATTTCAACAATATATAAGGAAAGCCGCAAATCATGCTTGGGATTCCAGGAAAGGAAGAAGCAAGACAGGATAACACCAGAAACACTAAACACCATAACGATGAGAAAGAAAATAAAAAGAAAGAAAACAGAAGCGAAGTCCCCCAGGTTAAAGCAACTATATAGCGAACAGTACAGTCAGCTGGACAAGGAAGTTAAACGCCAAACCCGAGCCAACAAAAGGAATTTCCTAGAAGATCTTGCAAGACAGGCAGAAGAGGCAGCACTGAGAAATGAACAAAGAACGGTATATAAAATAACTAAATTCATCAGCGGAAAACGAGGTGCAAACAATATTACATTAGTAATAGATAAGCAAGGAAATCTCATCACAACAGCAGAGGGACAGGAAACAAGATGGACAGAGCATTTAAGAGAAACTCTGAACAAGGAACCACCAGAGACACAATTGAATGTTCCTGAGGCTGAAAACGATCTAGATGTTAATACAGACATTCCATGAAAAGAAGAAGTCATCACAGCAATCAAAGGGTTAAAGAATGTAAAAGCTCCTGGCCATGATAATTTAAATGCATAGCTATTTAAGCCAGACTCTGAGCTAGCAGCAGAACTATTAGAACCACTATTTGCACAAGTCTGGAAAACAGGGAAACAACCAACAGAGTGGAACAAAGGAATAATTGTCAAATTGCCCAAGAAGGGAGATCTTGCAGACTGCAATAATTCGAGAGGAATCACTCTTCTCTGTGTTCCCAGCAAAATACTACGCAGGATAATTATACAGAGAATTTCAAAAGCAGTAGACCACAAACTGAGGAAAGAACAAGCAGGATTTAGATAGAACAGAAAATGTGTAGATCATATATTTACTCTCAGGAACATTATAGAGCAGTGCTCAGAATGGCAAAGACAGCTGTACATTAATTTCGTTGATTTTGAAAAGGCTTTTGACAGTATACATAGGGATAGTTTATGGAAAATGCTGAGGACGTATGGAGTTCCAAGCTGCATAGTGTCAATTATATAAAGCCTCTATGACAACTTTACGTGTAGGGTTGGGCAGAGCAACCTAACCTTTGAGGTGAAGACAGGAGTACGACAGGGATTCTCCTTATCAACCACTCTATCTTTAACAGACATAGACTGGGTGATGCGCCAGACAACGGAGGGCAGTCCAAGAGGAATAAGATGGACTACATTTTCTACATTGGAAGATCTGGAATATGCAGATGACATAGCACTACTAGCACATTCACATCAACACATCCAGGAAAAAACGGATAGACTTAATAAGTATAGCCAGCATGTGGGTTCGAACATCAATCTAAAGAAGTCAGAGGTCATGACACTCAATGTGAGCAACCCTGAGCCCATATCAGTAAGTAATCAGCAACACCTTCACATACCTAGGATGCATAGTAACACCAGACGGCGGAGCAAGCAAAGACATCAACATCAGAATGAACAAAGCAAGAACAGCCTTTTTCAGTCTAAACAACATCTGGAAGTCCTCTCAGTACAGCACAAGCACAAAATGAAGATTATATCAGAGCTATGTGCTTTCTGTGCTTCTCTATGGTGTGGAATGCTGGAGAGTTACAGAGAAGGAAATGTCGAAATTGTCCTCTTTTCACACAACATGCCTAAGAAAAATTCACCGAATCTTTTGGCCGAATACAATCACCAACCAAGATCTGCTTACTCGGAGCAAGCAACAGGACATGCACACCATCATAACTGGCAAACGTTGGAGTTGGGTTGGCCATGTCCTCAGAAGAGACTCCGATGCCATCACAAGAACAGCCATGCTATGGACCCCTGAAGGAAAACGAAAGAAAGGCCGACCAAAAACAACTTGGCGGAGGACTGTGGAGGCTGAGATGCAAAGAATGAACCAGAGTTGGGACACTGTACGAAGGAAGGCCGCCGACCGAGCAAAGTGGAATCAATTTGTTGTTGCCTTAAAAGACGCCACCAGGCGTAACGACCACTGACTGCTTTAACGGTCGGCGGCTAAGGATCAAAGAAAGAAGAAAAAAACTATCATAGTCGTTTTAAACATAAAAATTATTTTCAAAACCTTAACTATCATTGTCGAATGGAACATAAAAATCATTTTCAAATCCTTAACTTTCATTGTCTAAGTGAACGCAAAAATCATTTTCAAATCCTTAACTTTCATTGTCTAACTGAACATAAAAATCATTTTGAAATCCTTGACTATCATTGTCGAATTGAAAAAACAATCATTTTCACATCCTTAACTACAAATACTATTTGTTTACACATCGTCACTGTTCTATCTAAGTAGCCAGTGCATCCAAGGAAAAGAGCTGAAACAACTCAAACAAACCATGTACAATTTGATAATATTGAAACACTAGATCATACTAAAACAATAATGATGTATAATGTATTCTCAAACAAAGCTATAAAGTCACAGCAACAACCGTCAATACATTGGCAAGTTACTGTGCTGCTGCAACCGTCTAGTCATCAGTAAAATGCGGGCGATTCTTAGCATCAATTACCTTGGCCCGTCGCTCTTGCAAATAAATTATGACGATATCTAACTCTTCAACCGTCAGCACACGTTTATCAGCCAACATGTTTAACAGATGAAGCACGTCCGTAGATGCAGGCGAAACAACATGTGAGGCACTTGGAACGGGTGAGGGTGGTACAGGAATACCCTCAGCCCAGGTTGTTTCAGACCGACCTTTGACAGGCGAGGATACTACAGGATTACCATCAGGTCGTTCTGTTTGAGACCGACCTTCCAAATATTGTCGATAGTTATGTTCCATAATTTCAATAACATCATCAAGTGGCTTATCTTTATGTTCTGTGTGCGTGGAGAAAGTAAATATGATAACGTCAAAGCATGTGTACACACCCAAAAAGCAAAATACTAAAAGAAATAAAAAAGCAGTAAGGAAATAAAACATAAAAGTTACAGTAATATGTTACAGTTTATAAACTGTCATTAACTATCCAGTGTAAGAAAATGAGGATGACTACAGTAAGGCAGTGATAAACAGTGAGGTAAACGAAAAAAAAAATATACGGTATATGTCATTCTAGGAAATATGACTAAGAGAACTGTCTACGTTACCACTATAAGACAAACAAAAAAGGAACGACCTTAGAATAAATTTAGTACGTAAAGAAAGAGACAACTGTCATGACACGGGCAAGACATTCTGGAATTGCCACATAAACGGGTGTCTTTGTAATCAATTACACAGCCCTACCAAAAAAAAAAAAAAAAAATTTTGGTGCCAAACATTTTACTCTTGATTGTACATAAACGAGGCCTGCTCAATCAAAATATCACATTTACTTGTCTGTAGCAGCTCTAGTTTTTGAAATACAGAAATTTTTGTATTTCATTAATACGAGGTAACCAAAAAAAAAAAAAAAAAAGGGTCCATGCGCGCATTTTTTGGGTCACCCTGTATTATTACAATATTTTCTATGTAAGGCTATGTAAAAAAAAACTATTGCTGTCTAGTCCTTTACAAAAGAAAACTACTTGTTTACTCTCAGTTTCAGTTTTCCAAGAATCTTCCCAGAATTGCCTTTTTTTTTAGATTTTAAGCCACTGCATGCATGTTAGTATGCTACTTATTTTATTACACTTCTAACAGAGAATGGCATCGTCTTCACGAAAAGCATGTTTTCTTTAACCGCATTTATTTTGTTATATTTGTGGAGAGTACACTTTCAAAGAAGAACATAGGAAGCATATTACTGTTTTTGTGAAAAAGGCATACTTTGCTTACTTTAAAGTAAAACTAGGTGACCAGGACAAGTCTTGGGCTCCTCATATTGTTTGCAAAACATGTGTTGAACACCTGCGACAGTGGACTTGTGGGAAAAGAAAATGTTTAAAATTTGGAATTCCAATGGTTTGGAGAGAGCCCAAGAACCACTATGATGACTGTTATTTCTGTGTTGTGAATATTAAGGGAATTAATGGAAAAAACTCACCAAAAGTGGAAATATCCAGATTTAGGTTCTGCTAAGCGACCTGTTCCACACGGACATGACATACCAATTCCAACTTTCAGTCAGATTTCGGATTCCCTGCTAGAAGATGAGACAGCAGTGGCATGTGGAACGACAAGTGACAGTGATAGTGATTTCAAAGATGATTTTTCAGATGCTCAACGCTTCGACCAGCTTGAACTAAATGATCTAATCCGAGATCTATATCTCTCCAAGGAATCTTCAAAACTTTTGGCTTCAAGATTGTAAGAAAAAAAATTACTGACTGCTGAAACAAAGGTTAAATTTTATCGGAGCAGAGAGCAAGGTTTTATTCCATTCTTTTGTAAAGAAAACAACCTTGTGTTTTGTACTAATGTAGGAGGTCTTGTTAACAAAATGGGTGTAAGTTATACACCAGATGAATGGCGACTTTTCATTGACAGCTCTAATAGAAGTTTGAAGGGTGTTCTCTTACACAATGGTAACAAATATGGCTCAATTCCAATTGCTCATTCTACTACAATGAAGGAGAAGTATGCTACAATAAGCACAGTTCTGGAAAAATTGAAGTATTTAGAACATAACTGGATGGTTTGTGTAGATCTTAAAATGATGAACTTCTTGCTTGGCCAGCAAATGGGATTCACCAAATATCCATGCTTTATATGTTTGTGGGATAGCAGGGCAAAAGATATGCACTGGACAAAGAAACAGTGGCCGTTGAGGGATGAATTTAAAGTTGGAGAAACAAAAATTGTCAATAAGCCTCTCATTGATCGAAAAAGAGTTCTACTTTACATATAAAGCTTGGCTTGATGAAGGAATTTCTTAAGGCACTGAACAAAGATGGTACCTGTTTTAATTACTTATGCAGAAAGTTTGAGAATCTTGGCGACTTTAGTGTGGAGCAACAGGTGAAAGAATTTCACCAATGATATAAAAACAATTGAAGAGAGATACCAGGTACTTTGGGATGCCCACATGATGGCAGATTACTGTTGGACCCTTAAGCGTGACTGTCCGGGCATATCACATTACAGGAAGTCCTCGAAAAGATCCTTTTTGCGTGTTGACTAAACAAGTGCTAGTGATAAAGTTTTATTACATTTTTGGTAATATATGAACAGTAATTACATATAATATGAACCTGCCAGACCCCTCTACTCTGTCTTTCTTCTCTATGCACCCTACCCCATGATAGCACCTAACTCTAGGATTGTACATAACAATTGCCCTACTAATATGGTCATTCTTAGTTATCTCAAAAACTAGAGCTGATAGAAAAAAATCTGATTACATTTTTGGAATCAGCAACCCAAAATTACCCAAGAACAGCTATAAAATTTAAGGCACCAAAATGTGTGTATACCAGTGTTATCAATTGTTCAACAGACATTGCTGCCGCGGTAGTACAATGGTTAGTGCACTGTCTTCCTAGCATGGTGGTACATGGTTCAATCCCCAGCTTAGGCAGGATTTTTAGACCGCAAATGGCTCCAGGTGTCGCGTTTAGATAGGTGTTAAAGTTATTTATGTTCCCGCCTGAGTATAGGGGATGGTGATAGTACGTGAGAAGTAAAGGTGTAAGAAATAGATTTTCACGAGTTAATATTAAGGAGAAGATCAGTCTCTGGACTGAATAGTTTCTCTAGTCCAGCCTTTCTATACGACTATAATTTAGTATAAGACAACCTTGCACCTCCCTATATTGAGAAATACAAGTTGACATTGCTACAAACACACCCACACTTCAAGCGCTATATGAACAAACTTGGAGAGGACATACAACAAAACGTGAAAAGCTACGTTTTTAAATGGGCGCTGCCAGTTTATGGCCAACCACACAAAATGGGTTTAGTTCTTTTGTTGTTCATTATCATTAAACTTTACAACATTATTAAGTTATTTTCGCGGGGGGAGTTAAATGTTTGAGATCCTCACATCTAATATAAAAACAAAGATCAGATACATAAGAATGATATATATATATATATATATATAACAGAATACCTGTGCTCTTTGCCCCCCCCCCCCCCCCCTATTGCGAAGCATTAAGAAACCCCAACCACAGCTTAGAGATATAATTTGTTCCCAAATGGTCACATGTGCTCTCATAAATTATCATACACATAACAATAACTAAATAATAATGAAATATGCATAAAATAATATAAAACGATATGTACAACGAATGCTCTCATTAATGAGCACCACCCATCAGTCAGTTCAGGCCAATCTCACTACTCAATGTGGAAAGAAAAATATTCTTCTCAGTGATGGCGAAAAGACTCACTACATACCTCCTGGCAAATGGGTACATTGACACTACCATTCAGAAAGCGAGGTTATTCCCAGGGTACAACCAGGATGTCTAGAGAGCAATGCCATCATCTATGACTTCTGCGGAAGGCAAGTTTCAAAAGGGCAAAGCTCTGACAGATAAACACAAACTATCCAATGTTAATCTGTCTTTTGTGCGATCCTAAGCGTGACATAGCGTTGATGGAAGGCTTGTTCTCATACAGATGTTGTTTTGCACCATAACCAGACAAGCGACACACCTAGACCCCCCCCCCCCCCCTAACCAAATCCCCTCCCCCCCCAGTATGATCCGTGCCACAAGAGATTGATTAGCAGCCAATGCACTGAATGAAGCGTGCTATTTCGCAGGGTTTGCTGTCAGAAATTTTCAACCAGAGAGTACTCAACGAAGTGGATTGGCGGGCCCTTGAAACGTTGCGGGATTGCGATTGGGGTGTAATCTTGTCAACATCTCTATCCCGATACTATTCGTGATGGATATGCTTTTTTTTTCTATGTCTAATCCTCAATGCGGCCTGAAGGAATAGGCTATTATAGGTCCAAAAGCTAGGTTGGGAATGTGTCACATGCCACTCGCTCAAAGCATTCATGGATTGACACAACAATTCTCCGACAATCAGGTGATGAACACATCAGCGCACCCAGAGGATGTTAGACGCCTGGATGAACTAGTCAGCTGGTGCAGTAATGATTTTTGTGGTGCTTCAAATCTCAAGAAGTCGAGAAGGACCTATCTAGTCAGGAAAGGGAAACAATATTCTCTATATAAAAAAAAAATAAACTGGACGATGATGATACGGCTACAGGTAAGAGACATAAATTCGTGTGATTCGCAACCAAAAGTAATCCGCTACATGTCATTGAGGAAGCCTGTTAACAATAGTTCATTGGCACGGGTGTATCGATTGCCTCATTAAAAAGATCTCGATAGGAGGCCAGTGCAACAGACAAATTGAGTTAAAATGGAGCACAGACAAGAGGGCATACAGATCAATAAGACCAAAGCAACTCACTGAAGTTCTGAAAACTGTTGGTCCTCCTAAAATGTGTTTGGTGCCACCAGTTCATTTTTGGTTATTTTGATACCGAACAGTTGCGAGATCGATGGCCACTGCTTTATATGAAATAAGCACAAGTAGCACAGTGGTCGCATCGAAGCTATTAGAGCAGAAGGTCAACACAGGGTTCATTGAGAAAGTGGCTAGGGCCGGTACCACCAGGGTCTGTCAGATGTTAGCCATTGTACTTGAAAAAAAAAAAAGTCAAAAAAACTTCTTTTCTTCCTTTTCAAGTTCAAGTTGCTTGGAAAAAGAGTAACAAAAGTTTTAGGAGGAAAGGGAAGGCTTTTGCTAATGATGGCTTACGCGAGGAGTCAAGCTGTTGAGGACGTGGTTAATGTCCCCATTTCAGTCCCTACAACTGGAAATACCGGGAAGGAAAGGTTGGGAGTGGAGTGTTGGGAAGAAAAGAAGGCTGTTTGGGATTTGCTTTTTTGCCCACAGGGGAGTCATCCACATCAAAACTTGAGGGAAGGTAAATCGGGATTAACGCACACAAAACGCCACCCCCCCTTACATCCCCCAGGACGTGGGAGTTCGGTCCATGGAGACAGACATCCCCGGCTCGGTTGGTCCACAGGCCCTTATTCCCCATGGCAGGGCGAAAGGGCAAGGGAAGTATGAGTGGACATGGTAGTTTCAGGGAAGATTTACGAAGGGAAGCTCGAGGGAGATAATTGGATTAAAGAAGGGTTTTTCAAAAAAAGCATAGCTTTGTTTGCAGGTGCATGGGTCCAACCAATGACTCAATGGCAATTACATGGGAAGGGGAAGGCCCCTTGCAGAGGGGGTTTTCCTGGATTTATATATGGCATATGGCACCTCTTTTGCTCAGCATTCGTTGTCCTAGATCAATGTCATGAAATGCTGCAAGTCAGGCCACCAAAACCTTGTGAAAAAGGGGAAAGCTCGGATGACTGAGCAGTTGTGCGTGAAGTGGGATGTTTTAAATATTTATAGGGGACTTAGTGTACTGACTGAGATGCAGGCTTTCGTGAGAGAAGGTTTATATATATCAAATAAAGAGTAGTAAATATTATATTTTTAACCTTACTTGCTGCCACATATCTATTATATCTCATGTCAGAATTAGTTATGGAATAGATGTGATGACTACTGTTATGTCGTCCTAGGGGTTTGTGTCATGGTGAGAGTGTAAAGTCACAACAACAGACAGATAAACAATTTAATTTAATCCACTACTCTTAACAACACTGTGACACTCACATACATATAACACTCTATGAGAATATCTTAAAGAAGTCACTCGTAACGTTTCAAATAAACAATATGTTCATTACTGTCACCCTGCCTACCCCCCCCCCCCCCCCCCCCATGAGGGGGGGGGGGCCCCCCACCCCCTATGTTGTTCCTGATTCAACTACAAGGGGAAACAGGAATCACAATACAATCTTAAATTACACATGCTTATGTTACAGAATGTATTTAATATGAACTATGTCAAAGTGACATATATTTATTTACAACTGGTATTAGTTTGTTGTGAACGTCATGGTTTGTGTGTAAGTAGTAAAACTGAGGTTAATATATGGTTTTGTTTTCTGTTCTAAGCATCTGTTGGTAGTTTGTCCTTCATGACCTTTTCAATTAGTTTGTATTGTAGGACTGTGTACTTGGAGCAGATGTTCCCAGTTCCTGATTTTTTAAAGACAAGTAAAGATCACCATTTTATTATCTGAAATTGTATTTTATATAGAGAGTTATCATTTAGTATGATTTTATAACTCAATAGTTTGGGGGACATAATGTGGAGCTCAGCTGGCCAACTATGACTTATCTGAGTATCCGGATGGCTCGGCAGTGAAGCAGGTACACCCTCTGCTTTCTTCACACTGCTCGAATTAATCTTCCTTGGGCACTCTGTGGTATGACACATCCTCAACTGATAGACTAAAAGGACACACAGGAGCTATGCTGTCTACTAGACACTGGATTCAGCGACATGCTCTGAACACAGAGTAGAACTTGCTCTCTACCATCAGAAGACCACTGGTCCCTGAAGATCAGAGAACGGAGTGTAACCTTTCTACTTTATATTTAAACTAATTTGATAGATTTTCTTCTTTACAACCTGATCACAATACAAACTCAGCAAACTATTGCGTTCATAGGTAGCGTTTTCTTAGGCAACAGTCATGCTTCTATTTATTGAAGATGATTATGTCGTATATTCTCAGTATACCCTTCTTAATGGTTTAAACTAAGACGCACCATCTGACAGTCTCCAGCAATTTACTTTACATTTCTCCAGTCAATCATCTCAATAGGTACGTCAGCGGTTATCTGTGTTTGGCCATAGCCATGTCGTTTGTGACTTCTCTACAGACTATCCCTCTGGTTTCAGGCTCTGGGACGCTCATGTAACTAGGATTCTGTAACTCAAGTTTGGCCACTGATTACTATCTCGAGAACATATATATACTAGGCATAAATTCTTAAAATTCAATTCATATTTTCATTTATCTTAAAAGATGATTGTAATTGTGTGTCCAAGCACTTACCACTCAATTCATTACGAATGAACACAGATACAGTTGATTTAGCAATGATATATTCTGGCATCATACTGCGCTCAAATTTCCATCTGCTTATGTTCCAGGCTTTTAGTTTTACACAAATATGAGTGGCCTTCAACGCATGATGCTT
>JAMPIV010021264.1:0-36802 GCA_024509875.1 Oreohelix idahoensis | reverse complement strand
CGCCCCCCCCTTTTACCCCCCCTTCCCAGGTGCTGACATTCCTTATTCGCCCTTTTCAAAAAATGGCAATTGATATTATCGGTCCTTTTAGATATTAAGTCGGCTGAGACATTCAAATTTATCCTCTACATGTGTCGATTTGTGCACACGTCGGCCAGAGGGCAATACCTCATCAAGAGCATCTCAATGTGATATCGCAGACGCTCTTTTGGTGATATTTATTCTCGGCTGGGGTTTTCCGAGAAATATTTGTCAGCATGGACCATGGCACTCAACTTATATCAGACACTATGACACAGGTAATGGGTCTATGCTACACTTAAAGGGTCTCTCTGCCAGTAATCTATCAACCAGTTTAAATAGGACTCTGAAAACTTTACTTGGTACTCAATCTTCTTATGAGTACGTCATTGCTCTTAGGCAAAAGATCATCGAGGCATGCAAACTAGCAACTTCGTCTTCCGAATTTGCTAAAGAAAAGGCAAGGCAGTTTGCAAATAAGAATAGATGTCTACGACAACTTTGTCCATGTGACAAAGCTCTCGTTCTACTTCCTTCAAGGGAGAACAGACTTCTAATTGCATGGAAAGGTCCATATGCAATAGTCTCCAAAATTTCTGATGTCGACTATGTTGTCGATATTGATGGAAAGCATAAAACTTTCCACATAAATATGCTCACGGAATTTTATGAAAGACCTGACTATTTGCAGCCTATTTTCCAGGCAACGGACAATTCTCAAGCACCTCATGGTCAGTACTCATCTCTGTCAGTTATACAGGATGAGGAAACTACTTTTTTCTGATGTCAATCTTCCTCTTTCTATGGTCCCACTTTATTCTACGGAATCTTGGAAAAACGTGACCGTTTCTCCAAATCTTTCCGCGGAGGAACATCGACAAGTTTCTTCGATGTTGCAAACATTTCAGGATGTTCTTACAGACATCCCGGGACACACACATGTCATTGAACATGACATTGTGCTAACTGATCATAATCCTATCAGAGTCAGACCCTATCCAATACCTATCCATTTCCAGTCTCAAGTCGAAAAAGAATTGGATGAAATGATACGTTTGGAAATCATTGAACCATCCACTTCAGCATACTCTTCGTCTATGGTTATTGTTCGAAAGAAGGATAATAACATTCGCATTTGCGTAGATTATCGCAAATTGAACCAAGTTACGAAGTTCGATGCTGAACCTATGCCTTCATTAGAAGAGCTACTTAATAAACTTTCTAATTATAGATTCTTTACCAAACTAGATTTGTCTAAAGGTTATTGGCAAGTCCCGCTAACTGAACGTGCCAAACCTTTTACAGCTTTTTCTACACCTAGGGGTTTATTCCAATGGAATTTCATGCCTTTCGGTCTTATGAACGCCCCTGCTACATTCGTACGCATGATGCGGCGAATTCTCGCATATCGTACAGATGTCATAGCATACCTAGATGATATCTGTCTATTCAGTGATTCCTGGGAAGATCACTATTTGGGTTTATACGAATTACTGTCTACTCTTCGCGAGTATAACTTGACTGCAAAACCCTCTAAAGCCTTTATAGGATTTAGTGAGATTTCTTTCCTAGGTCATCGTGTTGGTCGTGGTCTTTTAAAGACAGAGGACCACAATGTTTCAACAATACTTAACATTTTGGTCCCTAAGACGAAGAAACAAGTAAGGAGTCTATTAGGTTTGATCCAATTCTACGGACGATTCATTCCGAATCTGTCCTCCATTATGGCACCGCTTTCTACTTTATTGAAGAAAGGGTCGCCTAATCTGATCCGCTGGTCTAAAGAATGTCAATCCTCATTGGACCAGGTTAAAGCCCTATTTTCATCTCCACCTATTCTTAGGTTACGTACTATTGAGAAGACTTTTGTTCTTCGAAGTGACGCCTCGTCAACTGGGATTGGGGCAGCACTAATGCAGGAGTATTCTGATACTCTGCATCCGGTGATGTATATCTCTAGGAAATTAAATGCTGCAGAAAAGAATTACTCGGTTTTAGACCGTGAGTTATTGGCTATGGTATGGTCTATTCTGAAGTTACAAAGATTTCTTCTAGGCGCACATTTCATTGTGGAAACCGACCAGAAAGCGCTTACTGCTATTCAGAGCAAAAACTTGAAGAGCTCGAGGTCCACTCGTTATGCCATAGCTCTTCAACCATTTCATTTCTCGGTTCGAGCTATCCGTGGTTCGGACAATGTAATGGCAGACATTCTGTCCAGATGCCCACACGATTCCACATGATTCTTCTGTCATATATATATATATTTCCTGATATACAGTCCAATATTATAATGACATGTTAGTAGATTTTTTCTCACTTTTTTTTTTTTTTTTTTGAGGGAAATTTATAACATTGCACCATGTAATTATCTAAGAAGGCTTAGTTAGTGATATACGGGCCAAAAGATCACTCGGCCACATTTAAATAATATATTTGCATAATTGTATTAAGAGATTTACCAGTTGTCTTTAAGATTTGTGTTATTGATATTTTCGCAGCACATCATTGAAGTCTGCGAGATTATGTCCATTGTGGAACTTTGAGGATATCAAGTCCTGTCCTAGATTGGGAGCGGATGATGTCCACATCTTCTATTGCTTGTTTATGTCAACAAAGAACAACATTGTATTACTTATTAATTACTAATGCATTATATAATGTAATAAAATAGTGCGGTATATTAATATATTACACCGCTGTTTGCACAACACATTATATGATATCATAATAATATATTTAATTTCATATATTGGTATGAGAGTAATTTGACTTTTATTATGATGTTGCCATCATTGTGGCGTGTGTTGGTGGCACCTTCCTGGAATATATACGCGAATACTTAGATAAATTTTTTCTCCAAGGACCTGAGATATGATCTCAGTTTCGCTCCATGCGTTGAGCTAGTTTGTTAGGTATATATCCGCGCATCATACGTGCGTTGGGAGCCTAGATTTTTCCGGCTCCAGGATTTAAAAAAAAAAAAAGTTTCATTTTTTTTCCCGGGAGGGTGCGGTAATGTTACGCACAAATAATTACTTTTTCCAAAGTCTTTGTATGATCATTTTTCGTATGTATGATCATTTTTTGACTGAAATGTGTATTATGTTTTTTACAGTCAAAGGGACATAGGAGTTTGCCTTCTCTTGTATAGAGACACGTTCGGTCTATAATTTCTTGAACGAAGCGTGACCATATCTCCTTATTTGGTAGTATCAGTCAACTGTTGTAGATGTCTGAAACCTGTCTTAACGCTTCTGTTCATGACCATAAAAGGCGCGACTGTGTAAGACTTTTATCTCGAATGTTCTTAGAACCGCTTTGTGTGAATTGATACTCACGTAGATGAGTTCTGCGCATGTCAAAAACTGGGAGTTCGTTCTGTGTGTTCCGCCCAGCTGGGGAGTTTAGAAATGGTCTGAGTAGCGAGCGGACGCAACCTGCGTCTTGTGATTTTCTGAGGGAAATACATTGTCTTTGTGAGTTAGTTAACTAACTAGACTATTTCCCAGTATTATTCAAGCCTGCCTGGAGGCATATGTTCGTGGTTGAATTCCGAAGAAAGGTAATTCCTCTTGTATCGAACTTTTTGCTATCATCTAGAAGTTCGTCATTTTGTCGCTCCTTGCTCGCCTGTGTGATTCAATATGGAGAGGTACTTTGACTAGGATTTTCGCCACCGGTATCTTTATACCTGAACTAGTTATATATATATGGGTCGCTCTAGACCAACAAGACTATTGTCTGTGTTCCAGGATTCGTTATATCAGAGATCACGTCCAAGTCAGATGGTTAGACTTAGAAACGTTATAAAGGTCGGTTTGACCTGTATTCCCAGTATGCTATTCACGTGCAGACAGTAAACGGACTTATTGTATACATCTGATCTGCTAGCATCAGAAAGGGAGCATTTATTGTTGTCTATGAACATTGAAGATCTGCAGCTGACACTGTTGCAGAAGTTATATATATTATTTATACAGCTTCACGAACCAGAACTTTATGATATCTGTTTACAATACAACTATTGAGTATTGAATCCTACATGACTATCAGTTAATATGATTTTGAATGCTGCATTCGTTAAACTATGCTGGTGATGACATAAATATCATGACTGTTTTGTGGCGTGCAATAAATGGTATAAACCTAAAGCGAAGTTACCATTTCTATGACTCTACACGTCATGTTGCCTGTGGTGTACCCTGTGAACTGTTCTACTGCAACACACACAGCAACATTCTAAATCAGAGAAGACACCTACATCTTGCACTTTAATACCAGGTGTCGATAGGGGTGGCAAGTTATCATTTCAGCTCAAATCCACCCTTATCAATACACTACAGTCAAAGGATCCACAGATAAGAAGAATTCGACAGATCATTGAAGCGAAAGATACGACCAATTTTGTCTAAACTCTTGGTATCTCGGGTTCCAGGGGCTAATCCCAGAGCCTACTGCTAAAGCAATCACTGAAGGAAATGTATCATTCTCCCTACTGTCTAACGTTTTCAGAATGCAGATAGCTCGACGAGTGTCAGCTTACCTGTCAACTATGACACACTTCGCACAGCCAACTAAACGGGTGGCAATTACGTGGATATCATTCATTGCAGTGTAGAACCAGTGACCGCAGCCTGACGTCAAGGATGGTGTAGTAGTGTTTCCAACTCGCCTATTTAGCATGTCAGAGATTAGTTGTATCCAGTGAGCCGCGCTGGTGTAATAGTTACCACACTGCGCTGGCGATCGGGTGATCAAGGTTCAAGCCAGGGCGAGGACATTTGAGGAAGTGTCGTCGACCGGGATTTGGACTTGAATAATTCGAGCCCTGGCGAAGACATTTGAAGAAGTGTCGTCGACCAGGGACTGGAATAACCCGAACGGCTCCTGAGCCGACCCAGCTCTAATGGGTACTCTCCGAAGACGGCGAGTATCTGCCTGATTGGCGAGAGGACACCTGTTAGCGTACATTGAAAATAGAATACTCACGTAAAAACTATACTAACCGGAGATTTCGCCTCGAGTAATAGCGGGCGTACGTTACAAAAAAAAAGTAGTATCCAATACATCATTCAACACAGCTTCGCCAGCATATTTTCAATTGTAGTACTGTGTTCTTGAACGGAGTAATCGGTCCCCAATAAAGGGCTCAACCAGAACCACCGGATTTACATCGAGTTCCAAATACAGGGCACATCTGTTCTAAACCACTGCGCAAGGATAGTAGCGCAGAGAATACACCTACCCTGGGCTGACTTCGACTTGTTATGTCTTCTGGTAGGTACAACACCTGCCTTTGTTAGTTGCGGGAGGAAAGACAGAAGTAAATTGACAGTCGCTACCTAGGTTTAGGCTAGATCAGTTTTGTGAAAACGACGCAAGGATAAGCGTCTCCAGTGGATTAATAACTTTTCCCCTCAGCTTAAAGGCAGAAATAAAAAGACACTGATTCGGATTTGTTTTTTAAACAAGCAGCTGAAGGATTGTTAGCTCTCTCTTTGTTTATTTATCTGTCGTTGTCCTACAGGCTGGTTTTGTTTCCTTGATTTATGAATTGATGTAATTGTTAACTTTGTTATTTTATCAGTTGTTATTTACTAAGATTTCATTCTTTTTTCTTCTTTTGTACAATCTAAAAGAATGTTAATAAATTTTAACATTTTTGTTAATGCGCGTGTTCAAGACCTTCATCCATATCCATTATTTATGTTTCAGCTGGTACTATTTCAATACTAGTGAGAAAGCGGGTGATATTTAAGAATACATAAATGAGGTGTGGGTCTTGGAAAGATAGATAGCTTTAATTGATTTTCTTACAGGCTGTCTTAGATTCTCCTTACTTTCACACATTATCTTTGATTTCTCTATAAATCTTGCATTTCACTAGAGTTATATTACTCAACAAAACTACTTTTCTAACCCAAGCTCCGAAAATGTTAGATGGGCCCGCGCGCCCCATTCTTAACCCTTTGAAAATAAAGTTGGTTCCTTTAGTTCTGGGGACAGAAATGACAGGGATAAAAAAGGCATGAGAAAATGATACAAAAGACATGGGAAGATCTTGAGCAAATGGCATAGAACATAGAACATAGAACAGAATGAACTTGCACACATTTGTTGAAGGTTTATGCTCCTCGGAGAGCTGACGTATACTGATGATGATAAAGTTAGCAGTTATATTTTTAATACAGATCTACTGTATATTTGTTTATAGTTGTTTAGCCCACTATATTAGGAGAGTCCCACTTATTGTGTGCCCGGGGGCTCTTACACGGCAGTGACGCCACTTCTTTGAGAGAAATGAAGATGAAGGTAGAGACAATGATTATGCAGAGCTTTTCTCTCACCCTCGTTCATTCTGAGTAGGATTATCAATTATAATTGTGACCTAGAAAATCTGCTTCATCGTTCCTTCTTAAATAACCACATCTCGTATCTCTTTTATAAAGCTGGAGGTCCGTCTTAGGCTTCTCTGTCACCGTACAGGTTCTCCCTCAACTAGGTTGGAGAAGGTCACGGTGCCCCCTGCTTCTCTCATGGAGCCGACAGTCTTGGAGTACACGTTCTACTGTCTGTTTGTCCTCCCCGCACGTTCTACTGTCTGTTTGTCCTCCCCGCACGTTCTACTGTCTGTTTGTCCTTGGAGTACACGTTCTACTGTCTGTTTGTCCTTGGAGTACACGTTCTACTGTCTGTTTGTCCTTGGAGTATACGTTCTACTGTCTGTTTGTCCTTGGAGTACACGTTCTACTGTCTGTTTGTCCTTGGAGTACACGTTCTACTGTCTGTTTGTCCTGGGAGTACACGTTCTACTGTCTGTTTGTCCTCCCTACACGTTCTACTGTCTGTTTGTCCTCCCCGTACGTTCTAATGTCTGTTTGTCCTTGGAGTACACGTTCTACTGTCTGTTTGTCCTTGGAGTACACGTTCTACTGTCTGTTTGTCCTCCCCGCACGTTCTACTGTCTGTTTGTCCTCCCCGTACGTTCTACTGTCTGTTTGTCCTTGGAGTACACGTTCTACTGTCTGTTTGTCCTCCCCGCACGTTCTACTGTCTGTTTGTCCTCCCCGCACGTTCTACTGTCTGTTTTTCCTTGGAGTACACGTTCTACTGTCTGTTTGTCCTCCCCGCACGTTCTACTGTCTGTTTGTCCTTGGAGTACACGTTCTACTGTCTGTTTGTCCTCCCCGCACGGAGATGATGAGTTGTATAATTGTAGTGGTATGAGGTTAGCAACCGAATCGTTTAAATAAAAAAAAATTGCCATAAAAACCACTACTACAGTAGCACAGAGGCTTCGACGCAGACTTCCCGCAAGGCGCCAGATGTAGTGGTGACACCATGCTCCGTAAGGAGCAGAAAAGGAAATTAATAAATAATTGTTGGGATAAAGAACAAAGAGGGCTTAAAAAGGAAAGGAAGGTGGCAACTGGTAAGCCTCATGGAACAAGGAATAGAGATCTCAGACGATACTGAAGTGGGTTTTTTACAGTACGGCGTAATGCATTCCGTCTGAAAACTTAAACGATTTTCCAGACCAGGCCGACGCCTGTCCTTAGACCTGCAGAATGCGTTTTAAGATTGACCTACATGGGAGGAGGGAAGCTTGCATCCGCTAAGCTGCCTGTTTTTAAAAACAACTCCACGTCATATACAGCACCGGTGATGAAATCTGCCGTCGTTAACTTCAGCAGTGTTGACAGTAACGTCAAGGACGTTTTCGTTATTCAGGTCTGTGTCGTCAGATCATGCTCGACTGATGAAAGACGTTCTTTTGGTATAGAAATACGATAATTTAAAAAAAAAATTCAGAACATTGTGTTGTTCAGAGAACTAAAGAAGGTCCCAGTGTGGTTTCCCTGAGCCCCCGTCGACAAAAATATAAAAATCTAGAACCACTATTTCCTCAACTGTATCGGAATAGGCGACTAATTTAAGGTTATGAATGGGGCAGGCATCTTCAACATGGAAAACAAAGTGCCACAGATACCAATATTGCAAAACCACTATATGGCTTTTGGTGCAGGTGTGGTTACTTCGTTCTCATTAAGGTGAGAAAATGAAAAAAATGTGGAAGAAGAAAAAAGAGTACTTTGTCAAAAGTCTGAATTGTTTACTTCTTTCACTAGAACACTTTCCTCTTGCGTCAATTCTTAGCTAGTTTTCTGTTTGTTTCTAAATCCACTTCCGTCTTTCATTTATAATCCTCTTACCGCTTTTTATCACAGCCTAAATACCACTTCTGTTCTTTTACACTGTGTTGTATCTTTCTCATTCAACTATCTGAAACATCTCTCTCTCTCTCTCTCTCTCTCTCTCTCTCTCTCTCTCTCTCTCTCTCTCTCTCTCTCTCTCTCTCTCTCTCTCTCTCTTCCACTCCATCACTAGATCTGTCTTTCTCTTGCTCTGTGTAAATGTGCATGAGCACTTAACTTTGTTCATTCAAGCATTCGATTTAATCATTTTTTTTTAAATTATTGATTTTTATGATCACGCAAGCTGTTGGTATCTTCTGCCGTTATCTGATTGGCTTGTATTACATAGAAGGTGAGTTCCCAACTAGCGTGACGCGATGGACCAGGAGGTGTGTCGCGAAAATTCAACGTTTGTTTTTATTTTATTTTAACGATACATAGCTTAAGGAACGTACGTATTTTGTCGTGAAAGCGCGGATCTTTGTTAAATGTAATTCCCTCTCTGATGGTGGTCGAAGCCTCTGAATTCTAGGTTATGTGCGTTTGGTAGATACTTTACGCGTGCCAGTATCATGACGCAATGTGTGTGTGTGTGCGTGTATGTATGATCCTTAGTTTATTAGTCTCATTTGTCTTTTATTTCTGTAAGATTTAATGCGACAAACACAGCTGGTTTACTTTGACCTTAACTCTTAACCAGTAGCGGCTCCAATGTATTTTGGCTAATAGGGATATCTATAAATAATTTTGTACTTGCACTTTTTGACAACGCTCGCGAGCTTATCACAAAAAAGGCTGAACATAACAAATTCATACACAGCAAAAGCAATACAATGTTATTCATCGTCAAGGTCAAAGTTTGACAAAATTAAAAATTGTTTGTCTCCCAAAATGCTCATTGACGTGTTGAAATTTTAAAGTGACAAGAATTCAGGCTTCATCAAAAGGGAAAAATAACCACAGGTTCACTAAAATGACAAAGAGCCGCTGCGTTAAAAAAATGCTAAAGAATCACAGCTTCACTAAAATGAAAAAGAACCACATCTTGATGATAGGAAACTCTATACAGAGCGAAACAACAGGAAGCAATCTGATCGTGCGTAGCTGGCAGAGTGGATAATGGCGATTCGCTCCCGTGGCTAGGCGGTGGGGGCCGTTCGGAAGGTCCTGGTTCGATTCCCGGTAAGCCTATCACTTCTGTTGTGTTTCTGTTGTCTAGTCTTCTACTTCTTTTTTTCTCATTGAGTGCCTGATAACACGTGACCTGTGTGTGTTGCTTGTTTATTTATTTACTGTTTACGGGCCTCGGGTTTCCCCTCCTCATATGTTTGAACGGATGTTGCTCATCCAATCTGGATTCAAATGGCACGGTCAGCTCAATCATTATAATCTGGTGCGATGATGAAGCACTATATCTGGCCATCTTCGAGATCTTCTGATACTCTCTGGATATGCCCCTAGCCCATGCAGGTCTACTGTCATCTCCCAGTCATTTACACAGTCAGGAAGAGATGGTAAACTGCTACTTGATTTACTTGGTTTGGGATGTGCTGACTGCCCTGCCCTCAGAAAGTATGTATTCGCAGTGCTCGGTCCAACTTTGCTGTTCGCCTTCACCCTTGCCTTCACTATTGTAGCAGCCAGCTCGATTACTACTTTGTTGTGGCGCCATGTGTATCGCCCTTGCCCCAATGACACCTTGCAAGCTGAGAGCACGTGTTCAAGTGTCTGCCTCTCATGGCACAGGGGGCACTGAGCATCATCAAACTTTCCCCATCTCACAAGGTTTGCAGACGATGGCAGGAGGTCATACATTGATCTGATAATGAAGCTGAGTCTAAGAGGTGCCATTTGCCATATATCATTCCACGTCAAGGACCTTTGCAGGGCTCCTTCCCATGTAGTCTATTGGCCTTGTTGGGCCTGCTGCACCGCTTTTAGCATCCTCTTATCATTCTCAGCTCCTCCTATCTCCCGAATTACCATGTCTCTGCGTTCCCTCTTTTATGCCTTGGACCACCAGCGGATGTCACCATGGCCAAGTCCATGTCTATTCGTCTGTGTGTATTCGATTACCTCCCTCAGCTTGAGCGACTCTTGGACAGCACCAACAGCGTCATCCACTTTCCACTTCCTTCCAGTTTTCAGTGTGGGCTGAATGGACTTAACTACGTCATCTGCTGACTCGCACAGCATCATTGCGAGCCTTGCCTTTCCTACTTTGTATTCTTCAACGACTGACTTGAAGATAAGAATGGAAAATTGCTTAGTATTATACACGAAAAAATGAAGAGATGGACAGAACATTTTGAGGAACTTCTCAATAGACCAGCTCCAACTAATCCCCAGACATCCAGCCAGCAGAAGAGGAGCTACAAATTAACTGTGAAAGACCAACGAAGGAAGAAATAAAGAAAGCCATAAAGCTTCTGAAAGATAGAAAAGCAACTCGTCCAGATGGCATTCCTGCAGAGGTCATCAAAACAGATATTGATATCTCTACAGAGATATTATACAAACTACTTGGCAAAGTCTGGGAGAGAGAAGAAATACCAGCAGAATGGAAGGAAGGTTATCTGGTCAAGTTGCCTGAGAAAAGAAATTTACAAGAGTGCACAAATTATAAAGGAATAATGTTACTATCAGTGTCAGGAAAAGTATTAAACAGGATCACCCTTGAGAGATTAAATTGTCCATAGACAAGCAACCGAGAAATGAACAGGCAGGTTTTCGACAAAACAGAACCTGTACAGACCAGATAGCGACATTGAGAATAATAGTTGAACAACGTCTGGAATGGAATTCACCGCTTTACATCAGAGTCGAGGACTACGAAAAGGCATTTGACAGTGTAGATAGAGAATCACTTTGGAAACTGATGAGGCATTATGGAGTTCCCATGAATATCATTAACTTAATCAGGAAGACCTACGAAGACATGACATGCAGAGTTCTTCATGAAGGACAACTTACAGAACCGTTTAGGATAAGAACAGGAGTGAGACAGGGATGCCTCTTGTCTCCATTTCTTTTCTTACTAGCAATAGATTTGGTTATGAAAACATCGACATCACACTGTGGTGGATTTGATGTTAATAGATGTTATCATTCAATATTTCTAGTGTACTGAATGAGGTCAGCTGTGAAGGTCCCTGATTATAACAAATTTTGGGTTAAGTATTCAGGGTACCTTTCTGCTACCACCTTATGACCTCAAACAGACTTATTCTGGACTAGTATGTATGATAGCTACGTATAATGTCTAGGGTTATGCAAGTGTGTAATGTAGTGGAAGTAAAATTACTACAAATACATTAAAATTTTATCACACACACACACACACACATATATATATATATATATATATATATATATATATATATATATATATATATATATATATATATATATATATATATATATATATATATATATATATATATATATATATATATATATACATGACAGGGTCAATACCACAACCACAAACAAACTAACACTCTATTATATAACTTATGGAAGTCTGTGGCTGAATTTTGTGTAATATACTAGATTACAATTTATTTGCCCTGATTCAGAATTTTCTGAGTCAGGACCAACAACAAAATGAAATTTATGGTTTTATTTACATAAATATTTATAACACAATGGATCTTCTGTCCATGCAAAGGACTATTATAATCAAATTATATTTAGGTATTTCTCTACACTGGGTGACACTGGTAACTAATGGTGGGGTGGGGTGTTGGCATCATTCAACCTCTTTATTTTAGTATCTTGTGGAAAAATTATTTAATAATCAAAGATTGTATGTCTATGTTAAGAAAGTCCGTGGATGACCGTTGAAGTGCCGACACATAGGCACTTAACTGTAGGTGGCTAGTAGATATGATGCTGACAATTTCCTTTCGTTCACTTGAATGACCAGACTGACACAGTCCCTGGTGTAGAATAGTATAGTAGACCGCTTGGTCCAATAAAGTTTCACTTCTCTCTCTCTCTCTAGTAAAATCACCAGGGTCCTGGTACAACAGTAGCACCAGAACAAAAAACCCTGAAACAAGGTTATGATTCTGTACAACATATCTACAATATTTTTCCACAATCAATACATGGCATAATTCAATAAAAGAAAAGGGTCAGATCTCTCTGACCACCCCATGTCAACCATTTTCTTCTGAGATAACAACTCATACCAGTGCTCCTGTTCTTTTCCCTAATGGCTACAACGCCTCTGACACTGCAACAATGATTCTCTCCCATAGAATATTGTGGGTTAGCCTTCCCACTGGTAACTGTGGAAATCATTTTAAGTTATACAACTCATGTCAATTTTTACTGCTTGTGTGCAACACCAAAGGCCCTGCATAAGTCTGTGTGGGACCCTGTACTTAGTCGTAACGCTTTCCCAAACAAGCAGTATCTCATACACCAAATATGGTTGTAATAATAAGGTTAATAAAGTCATTTTTACCACAATTCAAAGAAATATCACAAACATACGTTGACTGGCATTATCATTAAGGTATGTTTAGCTTTGCCCCCGGTCCAGACTGCCAAGAATTATTATTTCACTCTAGGCACTGCTGTTCTCAACGCAGCTTGCTTTCAAAAACTTCTGTATCAACTGGCGACAAGCCTTTGCTTGCTTTTGCCAATATTATCAGACCGGCCCAATCAGCGAGGGTCTAGCTTTTTAAATTAAAAACAAAAACAACAAAAAAAAAAAAAACAAAAGCCAAACTCCAAACTTCTAGGAGTGAGTCTTCAAATATATTTAGCTTTTTTTGCCGAACCAATACCCTCCTTCCTATACTCTTCTATCAACCAATCGGATTTGAATCAATCTAATGCCTCTTTTTTAAACTTGCGTCCCCAACTAACGTAATGGATAAATGAGCAAAAACAACAGTCTTAGCGTTCGTAGACATATAGTATTATTTCAATATCTTGGCTAATAATTAGTCTACCATATATTTTACAACATGTTATTGCTCAGGGGATCCTAAGCTATTTTTATATATGATTTTTATGGCCCTAATATTTGTCGTTTAGATTTTCAGTTTTGTCACTGTTAATCGTCAATTTCAACTATTCCAAAAGTCGGCCATCTTTTCCCCTCCCTCTCTCATTTTTTTCCCATTCAAATAACTAACTTGTCTGGGTTACGTCAGAAATACACTACTCGGCGAGAATTGAAAACTGTCTGTGTGTTTATATATTCTGATTTGCCCAGCAGAGAGGTTATAGTATTAGTCCCGCGTGCAGAGCGAAGAGGGGTTTTTGCCAAGCGTTGGTAGTGTTGGCGTTAATTATTACTATCGTTTCGTTCTTGCTACTGGAAAATGTCCGAGTTACTACTAATTTGAGCGTTAAAGTTAAAATATTACGTTAATTCAGACGGTAGGTTGGTGTCACAGTTCTGGCAGATCGTTAATTGTAAGAATCAAAACCGAAACTAAGAAAGCGTGTTAGATTTTACAGCGGGATCGTTTTTATAAGCATTTCCTCTGCACAAAAGGCAGCGCTATACTGGCGTAGAGACGATTTTAAGCAGACACTTACGGTCGGGTATATTTATTATTATAGGATTAAAATCTTACTGAATTTAGCGATTATTTCACAGATATCGCTACACACCTCCCTTCCTAAAACATGCATTCACTGTAGGTTCTAATCTGTGAGACAACGTAGCGCAAATGAAGTCCTACATGTTTTTCTGATTTTCATCACAAGGATGTCCTCAAAAAATCGGCACCCACGTTCTGAGAGCCGGGAATATATTCAATCATAAATGAATAGGGCTGTAATAGTAATGACCATCTTAATAATCTGGCATTTTCATGCTTTGCCTGTGATAAGAATACTAGAGGCTGATGATCTGTTTGGACCACAAATGTCCTACCATACAGATAGATCTGGAATTTTTTTGTAGCCCAGATTAATGCTAGACATTCCTTTTCACTTGTTGAATAATTTTTTCCGCTTTGTTCAACTTGCGGCTTGCATAAGCAACTGGGTACAATTCCCCGTCTCGTGAGGAGGACCTTTGCAACAATGTAGCACCTAGGCCCACATTGCTTGCGTCACTTCTCACGACAAATTCTTGATTCAAGTCAGGCAATTTCAATACCGGCCTGCTTGTGAGTTTTTCTTTTAACTCTTGGTATGCTAATTCACACTGTGCTGACCAATTTATTGTATCAGGTTGTCCTTTACGCGTTAAATCCGTCAGAGGAGCACATATAGAGTTAAAGTGTTTAATGTACATTTGGTAGAAACCACACAACGACACAACAGATCGCACATCTTTTTTTGTTTGTGGCCTCGGTGCTCTTTTCAATTTCTCCAGATTCTTGGGGTCAGGGTCATACTACCCTGATGTACGGTATGTCCCAAGAATTCCAACTCTTTACATCCAATACAACATTTTGTTGAACTAGCAGTCAAGTTAGCCTCTCTGAGTCTATCAAACAGCATATTCAAAGAGGTAACGTGTTCCTCAAATGTTTCAGTAGCGATGAGAATATCATCCATGAAATTCGAGATGCATGGATTTTTCAGGGGATCCAACAATTTTCGCATCATCCTTGAAAACACACTCGGAACATTTTTCAACCCAAACGGCAACATGTTGAACTCATAATGGCCTTCCGAGGTGCTAAAGGCTAAGTAAGGTCGAACCTCAGGCTTTACTGGAATTTGATAATAGCCTTTGCTAAGATCCACCTTAGAAAAATATTTTGCCTTGTTCAGTCTGACAAATAGTTGATTTGTATCAGGTAATGGATCCACCTGACCTTCTGTGACAGCATTCAGTTTCCTGTAATCTATGCACAGTCTATGTTCCCCAGATGGTTTTTGCAACAGAACCACACTAGAACTATAAGGAGATTCACTTGAGAAATAATCCCTTCTTGTAACAAATAATCTATCTCATCTTTCAAAGCTTTTTCCTTAGCGAAAGGAATAGAATAGGGCCTCATACAGATGGGTGTTGGGTCTAGTAGTTTCATATCATATTCCAACAAATTTGTGTGCCCCGGCTTATCCGTTAACACGTCTGAATGTTTCTCTAGGACCTTTTGAACCTGCTCCCTCTGTCCTTTTGTCAGGTGAGTACTGATCTTAACCTGTGCAAACGTTTCACTGGTTTTCAGTGGATATTCAAATGAGGTGAGCGGGTCATTTTTCATTTCGGTTGCGATCGACAAGGCCATTAAGTGTGTTCCTTCCTGGATTTGCCTGTCCAGATATTTCTTCAGAAGGTTCACATGATAGACTTTTTTCTTTCCCTTCTTGTCTATCTTATAGTTTGTTCTGGATACCTTTTCCAAAACTGTATATAGACCTTGCCATCCGATCTGAAGTTTATTGCTGCTGCCGGGCAATAGAAGAAGCACCTTCTCCCCTACAGCAAGCTCCCTATCCTTCGCTTTTTTATTATAATACGCAGCATGCTTTTTCCTGGTTTGTCTCAAATTATCATTTGCCAGTTTCCAACTAGTTTTTAAACGAGTGGTCAGTTCGTTCACATATTGATATGATGAGGTAACAGCCTCTTCTGCCTTCTCATCGGTCCACGTCCTCAACAAGGTTACATATGGACTTTTAATTATGCTGACTTATTTTGCATGGTACCTGTATGGTCCCTGACTTTGGAAGCCTTATAGTGAGGACGTTTCTTCCTTGTATTATCACTCACAAATCGTCCACTACCAATTCTTTTCTGGGGTTTTTCTCCACACTTTAAATTCATTGTGAGAGATCTTCTCTCTCTTTTCTCTTTCCCCAGTTCACATAATTCCAACTGAGGGATTGTCGGCTTATTCTGGGTTAAAACATCTCTTTGTACTCGCCGCATAGTTGCCATTTTAATACATTCAAGTGAAGACTGTGTGTGAAAAAGGGGCTCCCATTCCACTTTGTCTACTTCATTATAATTATTTTTCCTTTCAGGCCTAAGTTTGCCACGTGGCGTGTCTAGGTCCTGATCATTTTTCCCTCTTGTGGGTGTTCCCTCATGAAATATGCCGCAGGCTTCTACAAAATTCTCAAGAATTATCTTTACATCTTGCCAGTAATATTTTTGAGAAACCTTTTGGCAGATGGTACCTACTTTCTCGTGGTCCCCATCTTTTCCAACATGTAAACTCCGTATTACATCTGCCCTAAACATCTTGGGAAGTACCAGTTGTCCGTGACCATTTGAACCAATTCCGGCCTTCCTATATAACAATTTATTCTTCATATAAAATTCTCCTTTGTTTGGAGGTGTGTGGCAGGTACGCAATTTTTTAAAGCACTGCTTCAGTGACCTATCTTCAGCCTGTGCCTTCCTCATCTCTTCTGGATGAGTATTTATTGGTTCATCTTCTTCCTGTCTGGATTGTGAACGGGTCTGGACTGCTGCCAAGACCAAAGGTCTCTTGGGATCCCCCAAGAAGACATAACGACACCCCAATATTAGAGGGTAGATGGGTGCGTCTAACACTGCTGCTCTGATTACTCCTTCCACATAGCGAGTTTTCACCGTTATCCTGGCAATGGGAAGTGTCATAAGTGGGATGTCCTTGGTCGCCCCTTGTATCTCCACTGTTTCTTTGGCATACTGATCCGGGTTCACCAAGTGCGCACTCACCACAGAATCAAAATCCAAACCGGTATCGTAAAGGCACCTGATGGTGACCTCAATACATACCACGTCCTCAACCACTGGGGGGTGATAAGGTTCCTGCTGTCCAGTAGGTTTTACCTTTACTTCCTTTTTCCCCAACTTCATAGCAGCAAATCCAGCAGGTTTCCTATTACATACTTTGGTGTCATGTCCTTCCCTCTTACACCATCTAAAATATAATCTACCTTGATGAAAAGGTTTTCTTTCCTCATATTTCCTGTCAGCGAATTGTGGGTTTTTATTTTTATAATCATTGCGTGGCCTATCAAAATTTTGCTTACCCTTATTACCTTGATCTTTGTTGTAAAATCTGTTAGAGTTTTGTGGAGCCTTATAATTGTCCAGATGTTTCTTTTTGGCGCCAGCTACCTCTGCCTGGGCTGCCTGATACCTCTCAGCGACATTAAGTAACTCACCCAGCCTCTCTGCACCCTGTTCCATGAGAAACTTTCTCAAGTCTGGAGCCATGGACTCTCTCAATTGCTCAATAAGGATCATTTCTTTAAGATCTCGGGTTTTCCCCAGAGCAGTTCATTTGTCCAAGTACGTCTCTAAACGTGCAGAGAACTGGTGATAGGTCTCACCCGACAGTAGCTTGGCATTTCTAAACTTTTTCCTGTAAAATTCACCATTCTTTTCGTATCTTAACAAAACAGCCTGCTTTAACATGTCATAATTGTCTTGGTCACCCCTGCTCATTTTTGAGAAAACTTCATAAGCTGTTCCCCTAAGGCCTTGGGATAACTTCAGGCTCCATCTTTCCTTTTCTAGCCCATAAGTTGTAGCTAATACCTCATATCTACTTAAATATGATTCAATATCATCATCTCTTTCAACAAAATAATCTAAATGGAACCACATAGCTGAGTTAGAGGCCCCTGACTAGTGGTAGCATCAGAGGTAGAGGGGCTGTGACCATTTTCAGGAGCATGGCCTTGCAACTCTAACTCCCTTAGTCGCAACTCATGCTCCCTTTGTAATCTTTTATTTTCTGCTTCCCTATCTAATCTTTTATCTTCTGCTTCCGTTTGCAGTAGTTTTTCTTCTGCTTCCTTTTGCAGTCGTTTTTCTTCTACCTCAATTTTTCTATCCTCAAACTGGAGCCTCTTGATCTCAGCCTCTCTATCAGCCTCTAAGGCCCTAGCCTCCTTGTCAGCCTCAATTTGTAAACGTTTTATTTCTTTATCTGCCTCTCTATCTAACTCTAATTTCTTCATCTCCCTAGCATCTTCTAACTGCATTCTCCTCTCTTCAGCCAACCTATGTTCTTCTCTAACAATGAACTTATCACATTCTGAAGTGACATAGTCAATCAAGACTTGACCCTCCATGTTCATGTCTCTGGCAGTCTGCACAGCAGCAGATCTAAACTTTGCCAAATCAGCCATGTTATATCAAGCAACGTTAAAAATATACTAACGTAACTTATTTACTCTAATTAAACAACAACTAATAGCACCAACAGATCATCCACTATTTAAATTCCACAAAAGAATACTTTTAATTTTATTATATGGGATTCCTATACATGAATTAGGTTGAAGTTTACCTAATGAAAAGTTCAAATCTCGGACAAGCCTACCAATATATGTGGTGGATTTGATGTTAATAGATGTTATCATTCAATATTTTTAGTGTACTGAATGAGGTCAGCTGTGAAGGTCCCTGATTATAACAAATTTTGGGTTGAGTATTCAGGGTACTTTTCTGCTACCACCTTATGACCTCAATCAGACTTATTCTGGACTACTATGTATGATAGCTACGTATAATGTCTAGGGTTATGCAAGTGTGTAATGTTGTGGAATTAAAATTACTACAAATACATTTAAATTTTATCACAAACACACACACACACACACACACACATATATATATATATATATATATATATATATATATATATATATATATATATATATATATATATATATATTGTCACGAACGGTTTATAGAATGAATGTCAGTACTCATGCTCCGGTGGGAGCTAGATATGTTTATGTAAGTTGTGAGTTGAAGTGAGTGAATGTTAAGTTTGACGGGGGCATGAATACATTAGTAGCAGTAAGTGCTAATGTCGAGTTCACGGGCATGACTGAGTTGTTGTGAACAAAGTGGGGGTGAAGACTGGTCAGCGTGAAAAGGGTCAGAGGTGTGTAAAAAGGTCATTCGGGAGAGCGATTAGAGCGAGGAGAGATTACGTGGAGAGTGAAGGCGAAATGGTTGAAGAAAGATAGGAAATATATATAAAGATTTGTGAATTCGTTCCATGAGATGCTGTTCTAATTATGCACATCATACATTGTGCTTTTCTTATGTGATGATTTATGGCCAAAGCGGCAGTCTGCCTGTGTGATTGTGTTATACTCAAGTTTGTGACATAAAGTCGTCGGATATCGTATCTCCGTGTTGAAGTTTTAGTGATTTAACCATTAGCTGTGAATAACGAGCCATGTTTGTCGCTCAATGTGTATGTAATACATATTTGTCAATGTGTACACACAGCAAGCACTTGACAATTTTGGGGGACTCGTAAGTGGAAGAGAGGACCCACCCCTAATTTTCTGCAGATGTTTTGACAATTTCGCCTTCTCGTGAATTGTTTTTGAAAAATTATATCAAGCGGAACAGAAAAGTAGGCCTATTTGTTTGAATCAGGTCACAGAAACTTGATGTGCAAAACTGAAGTCTCCATTTCAGTGATAGTCAGCAATGGTGTTGCTGCAGAAGGACTGAAAATTTAAGAACGAAAAATAGTTTAATCACTGGCGGAGAGGCGAAGGGACAGTTTTGAAGAAATCCACAGTGTTATTTTTGAAAGTAGCACGAAGTAAGAAAAGGCCGTAATCAGTCTTGTTTACCTCGGCGCACTGATATTGTGTTATTCCGCCCCGTGATGAATGTATGGACATGTCGTCAAGTTATCTGTGCTGTGTAGTTCGGCATGACTGTTAACACGGGAAAAATCGTCTGCTGGGTCTTGTGATGGAATAACAAGGCCATTGTGTTGCAGTGATCGACTGAAATCGTAACATCTTGCCTGGAGATGGTGTAAGCAGTGAGAGACGTATTGTCCTTTTCTACCCCGTGTACCAGTAGTGAAGAAGATCCGGTTCACCGTACTGAGAGCTGAGGTGCACGTAGGAGCTGAGTTCGACATTTGACTGTGCTGTGTTGTAACGTGGAGTGTGTTGTTTGTGTTTTCCATCATTGAGCTGTAACACCGGGACTCCAAGCCTGCGCCTATCTCAAGTGGAGCAGCGGACACAGGATATTGTTAAGTTAAGTTTATTATTAATTTTGTTAAATTCCAGTCTTCTGTTTACTTGACTTGTGCGTCTGTATTATCTTCTTTGATACATATACAGGCTACACTTCTTTTAATTAATTTATTTGTTTATTTTTTTTTCTTGTTGATAAGGCTATTGCCCGGAACTAATATTGGGTTTTGTTTGTTTTGTGTGTGTTTTTTTCCCCATTCTTTCTTCAATAGCATTTTTGCAGATTAATTAACGTTAAATGTGAACCCTATGATCGGTTATAGCTAAAGGTATATTAAACTTAGTTTATTTTGATATTAGTTCCTTTTAGGACGACAATTTTGCTTCGTCATATCTAGACTTCCTTCTGTCTATCACTTCTACAGTGTACTCGAAACTTATGTTATTTTTATATTAGCTCTTGTTATTAGTTAAGTATTAATATATTCATTCCTGTTTACCCTTGCTGCAGGGTGCACGAGTAGAGCTCTTGTGGTACTTCATTGTCCAGTGTTTTGTTTTTGTTTCGTTCATATTGTGTGGTAGTATTTAATTTCGATTTCTGTATAAGGGTGATTTTGAGTGGTGAGCACAATCCATCTTTCTTCATTGAAGAAATTTGCCTTGTGTTGTCTTTAATAGGTTTTGTGAGACAAATTGCGCTGTAGGGAACCCAATCTGTCTAAGACTTGGGGAGTTGTGAAGCCTCGTGTAATTTGTGGAACAATTGTTGGTGTTAGTTGTTTGCGTTTAGTTTGTTTACTTATTGTCTTGTATAATAGTCTTTCTTTCGTGGTGTTTTTAATGTCGCGATTCTCAGTCCTTTACTCTGCTATCCGTGTATATAAGTTATTTTACGATATCCTGTTTTTGTTCGTTTGATAGGTTTGGGTGTAAATATAAGGTCTATTCTTACTTTCCTGGTCTATAACTTCCACTCCACCGGCCTATCAGTTGTTGTAGTGTCGTGTGTTCTGTGATTATCATTTCAATCATCATCATCATACCATTTGTGTTAACATAAGCAGACACATTTTATTTGGTCTATTACAGTTTGTAATGCCTACAGACTGATAACACAAGAGATTGACCCAGGGTGTAGACCCAGTGTGAAAAGTTGTTCAAAATCTGTTGTGTATGACAGACGTTCTTCAGAGGTGAAGGGGCACCCATTATAGTTTTCAGACACCATTTGACTTATCAGGTGGTATACGTTTTTTTTTTTTAAATTTCCTTAATTCATTTTTCCATAGTTATCATAGTTGAAAAATATTGCAGGATGACTAGCCTTTTGGATTTTATCACCAAGGGACAGGCACTTGGTAAATCAGGGGATGAACTTGAATTATGGGCCAATACAAATTTTTTGGATGCTGAGGAACGGAGGGAACGCAAAGAGGAAAGAGAAATTAGGAAGATTGAGGCTGAAAGGGAAGCAAAGAAGGAAGAGACAAGGAAAGCTGAAATTCAAGCAGATAAAGAAATTACTTTGAAGAAACTGGAACTTGAGGCTGCTAGTTTTAGACCAGCTACTAAGGAGTCCACTCGTCCTTTCAAGCTGCGACTCCCATCCTTTGTTGAGGACGTCGATATGATGGACGTGTACCTAGAAAGGTTTCAACAAGAAGCAGTATCTTGGAAGGTTGAGAAAGAAGATTGGCCAAGTCTGCTCAATAATCTGCTCACCGGAAGAAGTTTACAATGTGTCTTTGCTTTGCCAGTAGAGGATCATATGAATTATGACATGGTGAAAGAGACACTGCTTCGAAGATTTAGACTGACAGCTCAAGGGTACCGTGAAAGATTTAAAGAAGCTATTCCTACAACAAGCAATGACTTTAGTGAGTTTATTGCGGAAATCAAGTTGCTGTTCAATAGGTGGATTGAACTTTCAGGAATTGTGAAGGATTTTGATGGGCTATCTGACCTTATGCTACAGGACAAGGTTCTATCGTCTTGCAATCCAGAGTTAGTGGCTTTTCTACAAGAGCGAAAGCCAAAAGATATAAATATTATGTCAGAGCTAGGGCAGCAGTATGTCAATGCACACCCGGGGAAGCCAATTCACAAGCAGATAGTAGCCGAGACCTTTCCAGCTTGTGTGGCTCAAGACAAAACTGAAAAGAAGCCATACATACATCCTCGGGCCCGCAGCTTAGACAGGTATGTTGATAAAGATGGTGGAAATAGAAGATGGAACGGGGACAGAAGATATTCTCCTAAGAGACAGTACCCTTCTTTTGGGTCAGGCTACAGTAGAAGGGGTTGTTATAAGTGTGGCTCAAGGCGTCATCTATCTTACCAGTGTGGGAGGAACCCAGAGAGGTGTCCCTTCAACCCACAAAGAAGTCCATATGCCAGCCCAAAGAAAAATTATAATGACAGTCCATATGCCAGCCCAAAGAAAAGTTATAATGACAATCCAAGGAGAAGCCCTTACAAGCGCCAAGAGACGGATTCCCACTGCCCCAATTGTAATGAGAGAAGAAACAGTCAAAAAGAGAGCCCAAAGGAAAACACTGAGCATGCAAATTCAGCTACTGTCCTTGATACATTTAATAGCGAGGAGTGTGAGGGGTGCAGACCATTGTTCGAGCCTGATGGCAAGCCTATTTTAATATGTGGACACACTTTGCCTTGCCTTTCATCAGTTGATGGGAATGGCACCTTAACTTTACATAAGGGTTTTGTGGAGAATAAACCTGTATCTGTTTTGAGGGACACGGGCTCTACAACCATTGGCATTAGGAAGACATTGATTAAGGATACGGATTATATTGGAAAGATGGCCAAATGCATTACATTTGGTGGTAATGTCGAGTACTATCCATTGGCGATTGTGCAGATCGACACCCCTTTCTTGTCGGGTAGAGTTCGAGTATGCGTTCTTGACTCTCCCGTCGCTGATCTCATTATTGGAAATGTTAATGGGGTTCATGAGTGCACCAGTAAGGATATTGAGGAGTGGGAAAATGGACATGATGTGTTTGCTAACGCAGTAATGACGAGGGCTCAGACTAAGGCTGATGATGCAAATATTATGATATCGCAACCCAGTAATATCCCTTGGGTGCCTACGGTTGCTGGAATTACAGCATCGGATTTTGTAGACATACAGAGGAAAGACATTTCACTTCTGCCTTTGTTTCAGTTGGCTGAGTCCAAGAATATACGGCATACCAAGTCTGCTCGATACTGGTTTGAGGTTAGGAACTCCATTCTAATCAGATGCTTTGCAGAGCAACATTCAGTCATTACACAAGTGGTTATTCCAGTGGAACTGAGAATACAGTGTTAAGGACAGCACATGATATTCCTTTTGCGGGTCACATGGGTATTGCGAGAACTCGCTGTAGAGTGTTGTCCCAGTTTTACTGGCGTGGATACAATAAGGATGTGAAGGTTTACTGTCGGTCGTGTAAAGTGTGTCAGAAGACAAGCCAGAAAGGAAGGACTCCCAAGGCACCATTAGTAGCAACAGATTTGGCAGTTCGCCCTTTTCAGAAGGTTGCAATAGACATTATTGGGCCCCTTCCAGTGATGTCTGATCGGGGGTATAGATTTATTCTAACATTGGTTGATCTATGTACAAGGTGGCCTGAAGCATTGCCAATGAAATCCATCACATCAAAGGATATAGCAGAGGCTCTAATGAGCTTATTTAGCAGATTAGGATTTCCTGAGGAGATTTTGTCTGACAGGGGCCGGCAATTCATTTCAGAAGAGATGAAACACGTATCTAAACTGTTAGGCATAGCCCAAGTGTTCACCACCCCTTATCATCCTCAGAGCAACGGGGTCTGCGAGCGGTTCAATGGAACACTGAAAAGAATGCTAGGTAAGGTTGCAGGAGATTTTCCGCAATTGTGGGATAGATACCTACCGGGAGTTTTGTTTGCTTACAGGGAGATGCCACAGGAGAGCACATGATTCACACCGTTTGAGCTAGTATTTGGCGCAAATCCTCGGGGTCCCATGAAAATTTTGAGAGACTTACTGACCGGGAATTACCCTGATGAGAGCGTTAAGTCAAGTTATGAGTATGTCGTTGACTTGCGACAGCGCATAATTACATCGTGTTCGATAGCACGTGAGGCATTACAGACATCGGGTGCAAGGTATAGAGCATACGCCAATAGGAATAGCAAACTTGTATCCCTCAGTCCTGGCAGCGAGGTATGGTTGTTGCTACCTACCAAGGAAAATCACCTGCTAGTTAGCTGGCAAGGCCCATTTCAGGTAAAGAAACAGATTACCGATGTGAATTATCTGATATTAGTCCGAGGAAAGGAGAAGATTTTCCATATTAATATGCTAAAACCATTTGTAGTACGTCCAACTGAACTGGAACCAGTTGTGAACGCTGTTCTTGATAGTACAGTTACTGTAGCTGGTGCAGCTGTCATCGAGGAAGAGGGAGAGAAAGGTGAGGAGGTCAATCTCCGGATCCCACTATTGCCATTGGTTGCTTCAGAATCATGGAGAGATATAGAGGTCTCTGCATCTCTCCCACAGCATCAGAGGAACCAGGTGAAGTCACTGCTGTGCGAATTTCAAGATGTGCTCACAGATATTCCTGGAAGAACTGATTTGGTTGAGCATGATATTAAACTGACCTATGGAGAGCCCATCCGGGTGAGACCATATCCTATACCATTACATTATACTTCTGCAGTTGAGAAAGAAGTGAATGATATGTTACGCTTAGGTGTTATCTCCCCATCTGAATCATCATACTCATTTCCCATGGTCATCGTGCGGAAGAAGGATAAATCCCTACGGATATGTATAGACTTCCGCCGCTTGAATAGTGTCACAGTGATAGATGCGGAACCTATACAGAAACCAAGAGGTTCTCCTATCCCAAATAGCGGGGGCAAAGCATTTTTACCAAACTAGACTTATCGAGGGGGTATTGGCAAATTCCCTTAGCAGAAGGCGCTAGGCCACTTACAGCATTTTGTACCCCTCAAGGTCTTTTCCAGTTTAATTATATGTGCTTTGGACTGGTGAATGCCCCTGCAACTTTTGTGAGAATGATGAGAATGCTTTTGAGGGGACAGAAGGATGTTATCACATATATTGATGACATCTGTTTGTTTCATGACACGTGGGATGAACATGTAGAGGGATTGAAGTCACTGTTATCATGCCTTCGGGTGCATCACCTTACAGCAAGACACAGTAAAATTAAGGTGGGGTTTCAGGAGTTAACGTTTCTGGGGTATGTGGTAGGACAGGGTGTTTTAAAACCAGTTGATCAGACAGTTGGAAGAATTTTGAATTTGCAACCTCCAAAAACAAAGAAACAAGTACGTAGTTTACTCGGTCTGATAAATTTTTATCATAAATTTATCCCCAGGTTCTCCTCATTGTCGGCAGCTCTGACATCACTCACTAAAAAAGGCACGCCAAACAGAGTGGTCTGGACTGAAGAGTGTGATAGAGCACTGAGGAACATCAAGGCTGTATTCTCCAGCGAGCCCATTCTTCTACTGCCAGACTTGGCTAAGCCTTTTGTACTGAGGACTGATGCTTCTGCAGTGGGCATTGGTGCGTGTCTGATGCAAGAACATGATGGGTTTCTACATCCTGTCATGTATGTCAGCAGGAAATTGCTTCCGGCTGAAACACGATATGCCACTATAGAGAGAGAGTGTTTAGCTATTATTTGGGCTGTTTCCAAACTCTCTAGGTATTTGGTAGGATCTCATTTTGTACTGGAAACGGACCATTGTCCATTGACGTTTCTTAACTCTTAAAGGCCGGAACGACGCTGGTAGCGTACATCCGCAAAACCCCTAGAAGCCGAAACGACGTTGGGAACGTCACTTTTTTGTGTTCCGTGAAATTTGTTTCGTATTTTCGTTATGACTCATAACTGAATACTATACGTAGAATATCACTAAAAGTCCTTCATATTCTAATTCTACATTCATTTATCTTTACTGTGATGTATAATATGTGTGTTTTTGTTGTGTAATAACTCAGAAACTTTAGAATTTATAAAGGTACTGCTTTAAGGTACAAAAATAATTCTGGCAAAACTGATGAAAAAATTCCGGCCTGCAAGAGTTAAGTCATCTAGATCACCAAATTCACGTTTGACAAGGTGGTCGTTGTTGTTACAACAGTACAACTTCACTGTTTTTCCTATTCAGGGTAAATTAAATGTCCTTGCAGATTCATTATCAAGATTATGAACACGTGCTTGTAGTAAATGGGTGTTTTTTTGTGTGTTAACCACCATTTCTATGCAGTAGTTGATACAGTAATGTTTTGTCAACTGTATTCTGCATGATTTTTGTATAAGCTAAGTTCTTATCATATGTTGTGTATCCAGTACAAAGGTTATAGAATAGATATTCTCTGGTATAGTACAATTTGGTGAAATTTATGTAATGGTTGTCACCTTTAATTTTGTGTGTAATTAGAGATGCATGATGTTTGCCATATGGTTGCTGTTGTATTTTTTTTAGCAACTCGGTTCTGTTGTAATTTTTTTAATTTTATTTTTGTGTTGTTCAGAATGTTATTATTGATTATTTGTAGATGGCATATTTTCAAACTGATGCTATAGATTTTGCCCACATATGTAATCAGAGGTTTTGGATGGTTGGGTTCCTGATATCTACCACCCATCCAGTGAAAAACTATGTTTTTCACTTGGAGAGGGAGGGGTGGATGTCACGAACGGTTTATAGAATGAATGTCAGTACTCATGCTCCGGTGGGAGCTAGATATGTTTATGTAAGTTGTGAGTTGAAGTGAGTGAATGTTAAGTTTGACGGGGGCATGAATACATTAGTAGCAGTAAGTGCTAATGTCGAGTTCACGGGCATGACTGAGTTGTTGTGAACAAAGTGGGGGTGAAGACTGGTCAGCGTGAAAAGGGTCAGAGGTGTGTAAAAAGGTCATTCGGGAGAGCGATTAGAGCGAGGAGAGATTACGTGGAGAGTGAAGGCGAAATGGTTGAAGAAAGATAGGAAATATATATAAAGATTTGTGAATTCGTTCCATGGGATGCTGTTCTAATTATGCACATCATACATTGTGCTTTTCTTATGTGATGATTTATGGCCAAAGCGGCAGTCTGCCTGTGTGATTGTGTTATACTCAAGTTTGTGACATAAAGTCGTCGGATATCGTATCTCCGTGTTGACGTTTTAGTGATTTAACCATTAGCTGTGAATAACGAGCCATGTTTGTCGCTCAATGTGTATGTAATACATATTTGTCAATGTGTACACACAGCAAGCACTTGACAAATATATATATATATATATATATATATATATATATATATATATATATATATATATATATATATATATATATATATATATATATATATATATATATATATACACACACACACATGACAGGGTCAATACCACAACCACAAACAAACTAACACTCTATTTTATAACTTATGGAAGTCTGTGGCTGAATTTTGTGTAATATACTAGATTACAATTTATTTGCCCTGATTCAGAATTTTCTGAGTCAGGACCAACAACAAAATGAAATTTATGGTTTTATTTACATAACTATTTATAACACAATGGATCTTCTGTCCATACAAAGGACTATTATAATCAAATTATATTTAGGTATTTCTCTACACTGGGTGACACTAGTAACTAATGGTGGGGTGGGGTGTTGGCATCATTCAACCTCTTTATTTTAGTATCTTGTGGAAAAATTATTTAATAATCAAAGATTGTATGTCTATGTTAAGAAGGTCCGTGGATGACCGTTGAAGTGCCAACACATAGGCACTTAACTGTAGGTGGATAGTAGATATGATGCTGACAATTTCCTTTCGTTCACTTGAATGACCAGACTGACACAGTCCCTGGTGTAGAATAGTATAGTAGACGGCTTGGTCCAATAAAGTTTCACTTCTCTCTCTAGTAAAATCACCAGGGTCCTGGTACCACAGTAGCACCAGAACAAAAAAAAAACCCTGAAACAAGGTTATGATTCTGTACAACATATCTACAATATTTTTCCACAATCAATACATGGCATAATTCAATAAAAGAAAAGGGTCAGATCTCTCTGACCACCCCATGTCAACCATTTTCTTCTGAGATAACAACTCATACCAGTGCTCCTGTTCTTTTCCCTAATGGCTACAACGCCTCTGACACTGCAACAATGATTCTCTCCCATAGAATATTGTGGGTTAGCCTTCCCACTGGTAACTGTGGAAATCATTTTAAGTTATACAACTCATGTCAATTTTTACTGCTTGTGTGCAACACCACAGGCCCTGCATAAGTCTGTGTGGGACCCTGTTCTTAGTCGTAACGCCTGTGATAGTTTCAACCCAGGTTCTGTTCTTGTGTAGTTGTTGTTACGTTGACCCTTGTTTGTGTGTGTTCTCGTCTTAGTGTACCTTTGTCTGTTCTTGAATATCTACTCAATTTCTGCCTGCCTGGTTTATGTGATTGATGAGTGGTAGTTAATGTTCCAACCATTATGCCAACTGAAATAACTGATCGACTAGTCGCTGATCAACAAAACTCTTTATTGTTGACTAAGAACATATTCACAGCTGGCATCCCTGTGCCTGATTATAAATGGTAATAGCATACATGAGACTTCTACATTGTTCTTCATACATCATGTAACTCACTGTTCATGGACTACTTGACTAACTCTTGATCTACGTTGAATACTGAACACCCTTCACTTCGATGCTGTCTACTATACACTACTTCTTAATGTGCTGTTCACAATAAATGCAGTATGGTTTTGAAGTAATACTCTGGATTACCACCAGTGCTGGATATTTATTCTATACCACTGCTGTCTTATAAAGTATGCTTCATATGTCCGAACTGGACCACTACTTCGAACACCTGTCTTCGATCACTTGCCCTTGACTAATTATTCGAGAGTTTACATACCATGTTTACTTGAATAAAACTGCTGATAATACACTTGGATACAGCTCGACATGAACTTTAATTGTCATATGAACATCTTTCCCTTTCTGCGAAATTGCAGCGGTATCATAACACAGTGATACTTGAGCTGTCCACTAAGTTTCAGATGGTCATACGGTTAGTCTAATTTCTATGAACATAAATAACACATAAGGAAGGGAAACCCGAGGCCTGTAAACAGTAAATTAATATTAGACAAACATAAAGGTATGTTTTCAGGCACTCGTAAGAAATAAAGAAGTAGAACACTTGGACAACAGAAAAAACAAAACCAGTACTACAATACATAAACACTTAAATCAAATATATATCATCATTCTACTCACATGGAGTAATCCATTATATATTCCTCATCATCATCTTACTACCTCCTCCTATTGTAATCATATAATGCTGACCACAAAACATAATCTGTAATCACTACTAAGTGTGACCTATTTATACCTTGTACACTTCTTTCATCCACAATTTATTATATCTTTCACACTCCATTTTTACTCTGGACCTCACCATTCCCTACTTTGTTTCTGAGCTCAGCATTGTTTTTACATAAGCTGTCATATCTCAAATCTATTTGTCTACCATTGTAAGTCACTCCATCATGACCTACCGAACATCATCATACCCGTACTCACTTTCTTATTTACTTTTTCTGTAGTTAACACGTTTTCACACAATATATTGTAACTGCCTGTTACACTTTATAATATATACAATCGTTCGTGACCCATTTAAACATCATGGTGTCACTGATTCTTTATCTTGCTATCCACCCTGACTAAACTTCCACCTATCTTTGGACCTAAAAATACCTTAAGTGGTCCCCTAATACGAACTACTTGCGTTTCCGTATGGTCTATCTATTCCTAACTCTTTTAATCTCCTTTCTATTTCTTTATCTTCACGTGCCTGTGCACTCATCTGTCCTGCTTTCCGTATTTGTGTATTTCAATCTCTTTCTTCCCTACTCTTTTGTTCCCACATTGGATCTGTACTCTCCAATTTCTCAATTATACACTCTATTCATCTCCAAATATTGCTCCCCATCACTTATTTCTCCATATCTCCATCTTCATTATTCCTACCGTCGTCACCACCGCTTTTCTTATAATGTCACCCCTACTACCATGGCCTCAAATCTAACTCTTTCGTCTCTCTTACTCATCTATTGCTATACTGCAGTACCCTATTGGTCAGGTGTACTCAGTTTACCTCATATGTGCGGTATAGACCAATCATACTTGTCTCCTTAAGACTAGCAACCGCCTATGGGTTTTTAGTGTATTATTCAAATTATGTAGAGCCTGAAACAATAGAATACTTTGACAGGCACCTTGTTCCGTATAACATCTGCTATGCCTCTCCTCTCATATCCTCCTGCTACTCTCTACTCACTTATTTCATGAACAATTTAAGCATCTCCAATGCTAACTGTTGTTTTTCAACTCCTTGTGCCTCCTTTATTTCTCCCTTATTTTGTAATTCTCCGCCCGCCTGACTGGGTTCCTCTACTCTTCTAACCTCGTCAACACTTTGCTTCCTCTCTACCTCTATATGTCTCGTATCTCCAGAATTTCTCTCAACCTCTCTACTCCTTACTTCTTCAACCATTTGCTTCGGTTTCTCTTCTACTGTTTCAGCTCTCATTTTCCCTGAGTTTCCCTCAGGTTCTCTACTCTTTAACTCGTCGCTGCCTCGACCTCTACTTGTACCTTCTCTATCCTTATCTCTCGTCTTTGACTCCTCTCTACTACTAGATCGGTATCTCCTTCGATCCTTATTCGTCCTTTTACTATCATTATTAACCTCTCGGCTCTTGGATCGGTAACCACGTCGATCCGTATGTGTTCTATTTCTCTGTGTATCTAGTCCCTCTGGACTCTTGGATCGGTATTTCCTTCGACCCGTATCTCTTCTATCATCACTTCTATTCTCAGCCTATCTCGGCTCTTAGATCGGAAATCCCCTCGATCTGTTTTACCTCTTCTTTCTATACCATTATCTCTCCTATTTTCCTTGCTGGCTCTAGTCTGGGGTCGGTATTCTCTTCGACCCGTCTCCCTACTTGCCTCCATAGTATCTCTACTCTTCGATCTCACATCCACCTGTTCTACTTGTCTCAACTTTTCGAGGCGTCTTCTATAATCTGATGAATTATCTGAAGACGACCAACATCTCTTCGTCTTTGGTGTACTGCCTTCCACTATCTCTCTTCTATGGAATCCCCGTTTGCTATGTCTGTGACGCTCGTCACTCTCCTCAGACGACGTACTGTCTGAGTCACTTGACATCGATACCTCTTCTGGAGTCCTTCTCTGTCTGCTCCTATTTTGTACATATTTAATCGTTTTCCGACCCTTTCCTCGTGTCGGTCTATCGTCCTCTTGTATTTCCCTGTATCTGCCTCTCCACTTCGGACGTACTTGCATTTGTGCTGTATTTCTTATCTTCGCGAGTGGCATATTGTATTCTGACGAATCGTCGGATGACGTATAATATCTTTTCTTCCCACGTCTAATGTCTCTTGTCCTGTCCTCCTGGTCGTCTGTTTGTGTATTGTGTTCCATCTCCTCTTCTTCCTGCTGATTTTCTTGTTGTCTCTCCGCTTCCTGCATCTGACGTAATTGTTTCTCTTGCTCTGCTAATCTATTTTCTCTCTCTTGCAATCTCTGTACATATTCCATGAGCGGAATGTCCTCTTCGCTCTCTGAGTTATCTCTTACATTTCTTAACCTCCTTAATTCTTCTGGTATAGTTCTGTCACCTTTTCCTCTCTCCGACGTTCTCGCCTGATCACGCTGTACATCTTCCTCTTCTTCCTCTATTTCCACCTCAGTCTGTTTTCTCTGTCTATTCCTCTCTGTATCCTGTTTGTCCTCCCCATCTTTCTCTCTTCCTCTCTCCTGTTTGTTTTGTGAATCGTTAAAAATTCCAGATCTTTGGTTTGGGTTTTTAGGTTGTGTATGTATCTCCGCTCTAGTGACTATACGACTTCCACCTGCTCTTGGTCTGTATGACTCTTCTGGAGAACTTTCTTCTGATGTAGCCTCATCTGTGTCTTCTGGTACCACTACATAATGGGTCTTCCTCTTGTTCTGTTCCTGTGGTGGTATATCTATAGGTTTCTGTGTTTGTAACCTTAGATGTTGTACATGCGCCTTGATGGTTTTGTTTTGATCTTGTTTCCATATTTGGTATGTTGTTTCTGAAAGGCGTCGTAACACCTGCCAATTCGGAATCCAGTTCTGGTCTAATTTTCCACTCCTAACGTATTTCCTATAGAACACTATGTCTCCCGGCTTGAATTCCTGTGCAACTGCATTTTTATTCGCATTCCTTTGCCTCCTTTCAAAATCTTTCTTGATGTTCCTTTGTGCTAAGGTGTGTGCTCGGTTCTTTTCCCTGATTAGTATTTCTATGTCATTTAGCGTAAATGCATCATGATGTCTCGTGATAACGTCTTTAAATTTTCTTTTGTTTTCTTTTTCTGTCCTTAGCTGTGACTTCATTTCTTTCATCCTATCCTTCATGCTGTTCTGTTGTGTAATTCGTCCCTGCATTCTATCTCTTTGTTGACCGCTTCCTGTCCCATCTAGCTTCTTATTCGTATGTCTATCTCCAAAGCAAGGCTGTCGACTCCTTCCTTGAACCATTTCTATCCTGTGTACCCGATCGTATGTGTAATACGGTCTGTAACAATTGTTTGTCCATCTGGTGTCTCTTTCCCTATATTCTATGCGTTTGTTGTTTCTATAGCTCCATCTTCTTTCCCTCCACATGCGTTGCTGTTCTCTACACGCTAGACAATTACTGGTATTCATATAATCCCGTCTTAACTGTTGGCTACCCCTCCTAGTGTATGTTTTCCTATCTCGGATACCACTATGTCTATCTTTCCTTTCGTTGTATTTATCCTGTCCTTGTCTGCTGCCTTCAGTGTGTGACATGTGTTGTACTCTCCCCACAATGAATCCTCTTGGTATCGTGACATGCTTTGCTGCTGTGTTGAGTAGCATAACTGGAAATTGAGACCTGTTTCCTATCACTACTATTCCCTCCGTCATGTTTATGCACGGTTCATCGGCTATGTCTGTATCCTGGAATTCCACTGTTCTGACCGTCTGTCCAATTTTATAATATGGTGACCTCTTAATTTTTCCTGTGACTATGTTCACCGTATTCGGACGTAAAGTAATCGGCTTTTGCAATCTTATCACTGATGCGATATGCATATCATCCTGCATGTCGATGTATTCGTCTTGAATCCTTAACTTTTGTATGTCACAATACAATCTTACTCTGTGTTTGTTCAGAAAATTCCTGCCTACTTTGCAATTCCGTGACATACCTTTCACTATAAACAAAAGTTTGCATCAATGACTTCGTTCCAATGTTAAACCCGTAGCGTTGACATTCCCATCACCTTTAACCTTTCACCTGACACTGACGTGAGTTGCATGCCTGTTTTTTCCAATTTTGGTGGCTGACGTAGCTGTTTATACAACCCAAATCTTAATAAGCTAACACTAGCGCCTGAGTCCAAGAGACTTCTGATTTTTCTGTCACCTATTGTTATTAAACACGAACTCGGATCTGTATGGTACGTTTCGTGCACTGTTGATATATCTCCATTCTGTTTCCATATCCTTGGTTTCTTTCCCATAGGTACCTGTTTATTCTCCTGAGACCTATTATTTATCCTACCCATGTCAGTCTCTCCTTTACTGAGTAGGTCTGCCTTTTCCCTGACTATTGTATCTACTGTACCGCGAAAGCCCTCGTGCGATGCGTGCATGAGTGTGCCCCTTGTGTACGGGGTGTATTGAGGGTTGACACCATGTGTCGTCCCTGTCCCTACACATAGCGTGTCGCGGACCATGATAACTACCCATATGTATAGCCCTACTGCTTTTGATACCTGCGTAGTGGTCTCCATGTACACACGCTAGTTCTGTGTCCCGTTGATGGCAATTGTAACATTCAATGTCCTGCAACACTCTGCTACCTGTTTGATGTCTCCTTCCTCACTATTTGATCGATGAACATTATCAATTCCATAGGTTTTCTTTCATCAAACCTTGTTGTTCTACTCTCAACTCAAATCTTCTCCTTATGTTTTTTCTGCAACTGGCAGAAGCCATAGTGTCCTTTTAACGTCTTATGATCTTTCCTTATTAGTGGAGTTGAAGGTATCACTATATATCCGTCTACGAAAATACCGATCAATTGGTCTTCCCTATTCCTTGTCTGTCTATCGTTTCCGCTGGAAAATACAATCTTCAAATGATGTGTTAAACATTTCTGTCAGGGTACATCTGTATCGTTTTCTTCTTTGCTTTGTTTTATCTTTCTAAGTTTCTGCCATCCCTAGGTGTACATCTTGTAATTCTCATATCTCTTCACCAATTCATGCTTTGAAATCTTGCCATGATTCCTCCGGCACTGTGTTCTAACCTTCTTCTAATGAAATCGGCCACTAAATGGATGTGCTGGTAAGAAAAGCTAACAATCTCTTTTCATTGTCTGAGGCCTGAAACTGATAACGAATATCTCTCTATTTTGTTAGAGCCAAGGTCTTAACTGGGTTTCAGTAGTTTACCTGAAAAACGTGTCAAACATCCCTTAAAATGATTTGGTCAGTTTTGCTATTTTTATCTAACTTATATCAATTTGTCTCAGTATAGCTGGCGTAAGGACGCCTGCTACAATTTCTGTTTCCTTGTTCCATTTCTCTCTGAAAAACCAAAAAAAATTATGTTAGTGGGACCATCTGGGGCTCTGAAAAAAAAAAATTCTAGACCGGTTAATTATCTTGATTTATTGTAACAAACTAATTGCTATTCATAGCAAAAATCTCTATACTAAAAATATGAAGGAGGAACTATTAATACACTAATATGTTCAAAAGTTTTGATACAAACAATAATACTACTTAATTATAACTAACTAACTACACTGTATTCCGGACGTTGTTTCCTGATGAATGTGTCTTTACTGGACTGTTGACTTGAGTGTGCACACTGTTTTTGTTTCGTTCTTCTTCCTTGTTGTCGTCTTGTGTTTCTGAAGCGTCTGTTGTTGATACTTTGCTACACTGTTCATAGAAGGATCACTCTGTTGTGGATGATGCTTGACGTTCCGACTGTGGAATTAATTAAGTTGCAAAAAGAATGTATCTTCGTTTCCCCCCCCTTACATTTGACTTGGGTTTCTTTTCGTTGACCTTGTCACGCTCGGCTGCTCTTCATATGTCTCGGCACGTAACTGTCTTGATTTCTTCACCGTTCACCTGAATTCACGCTTCGTTGATCTCGCCGTTGTTTTTTTCAGTTAGTCTGCGTTTTGATAAGTACACTGTCATGTTACACACGTAACTCTTCCACAAGTGGTCATGGCACAAAACGATGATAAACGTGTGATAGTTTCAACCCAGGTTCTGTTCTTGTGTAGTTGTTGTTACGTTGACCCTTGTTTTGTTGTGTGTGTGTTTCGTCTTAGTGTACCTTTGTCCTGTTCTTGAATATCTACTTCAATTCTGCTACCTGGTTTATGTGAGTGAGGAGTGGTGTTAATTGTTCCAACCTTTATGCCAAATGAAATAATGATCGACTAGTCCGCTGTATCACAAAACACTATCCCCCCTTATTGTTGGCCTAAGAAACATATTCACAGCTGGCATCCCTGCTGGCATTGAATATCAGATGGTAATAGCATTACATGAGACTTTCTACTTGTACTTATACATCATGTAACTCATGTTCCTGGACTACTTGACTAACTCTGATCTACGTTGAATTACTGAACACCTTCACTTCGTGCTGTCTACTCTACACTACTTCTTAAATGTGCTGTTCACAATAAATTGCAGTATGGTTTTGAAAAGTTATACTCGGGTTTACCACTCAGTAGCTGGATATTTATTCTTTACCACTGATGTCTTATAAGTAAGCTTCATATGTCGGAACTGGACCACTACTTCGAACCCTGTCTTCGATCATTGTGCCCTTGACTAATTATTCGAGAGTTTACATACCATGTTTACTTGAATAAAAAACTGCTGGTAATACATTGGATACAGTCTACCATGAATTTATTGTCATATGAACATCTTTCCCTTTTGCGTAATGCAGCGGAATTAACACAGTGATAACTTGAGCTGTCCTAAGTTTAGATGGTCATACGGTTCGTTCCTTTTAACCTGTTCACCGTGACGACCTATGGTAAGAGTGACCCCACTTCCATTAGACATGATTTCCGTGTTTTGGTGACGTCAGAGACTAGTATTACTACACTAAATTATCCTACTTAGTCATATCTCAGTTCTTTCCCTTTCCAATCACCCGGCTTCCCAAACAAGCCGCATCTCATCCCAAATTTGGTTGTACATAATACGGTTATTAAAGTCATTCATACACACTCAAAGAAATATCACAAACCTACGTTTGATGGCGTTGCATAAGGTAAGTTTAGCATTGCCCGGTCAGCCTGCCAAGAATTATTATTTACACTAGGCACTGCTGTTCTCAAACGCAGCTTGTTTCCAAAACATCTGTATCAATGGCGACAAGCCTGATGATGCATTTGCCAATATTATCAGAGCAGGCCACAGCGGGGTCTAGCTTTTTAAATTAAAAACAAAAACACAAAAAAAACACAAAACCAAAGCAAAAACTTTAGGAGTGTAGTCTT
>JAMPIV010021263.1:0-194688 GCA_024509875.1 Oreohelix idahoensis | reverse complement strand
TACACATAGAGAAATTTATTATTATTTCTGGGGTTTACGGTGATTCTCATCACACGGATGGCGGCTTAAAAAATCCGCTCCCAGATTGGTTTTTCCAGATATATATTCAATGCTAAAATTATATGGAGCCAGAAGCAAAGACCATCGGAGTAACCTAGAGTTCTCATGCTTAGCCTGTGCTAAAAACGATAAAGGTTTGTGGTCAGTTTGCAACTTAAATGCCTTCCCATATAGATAAATATTGAATTTCTTTATTGCCCATATTACTGCAAGACATTCTTTTTCGCTAGTTGAGTAGTTGATTTCAGCTTTATTCAACTTTCTGCTAGCATATGCCACTGGGCTTAATTCCCCATCCAATGCATCTGATTTCTGTAGTAAAGTTGCACCTAACCCAATATTACTTGCATCCGTCCTTACTATGAATTCTTGACTTAAGTCAGGTAATTTCAAAATGGGTTTACTTGTGAGCTTTTCCTTCAATTCTTGGTAAGTCATTTCACATTGTGGTGTCCATGTAATGCGATCTGGAAGTCCTTTACGTGTCAATTCCGTTAAAGGTGCACATATGGAATTAAAGTTTTTGATATACTTCTGGTAGAAACCACATAATGAGACAAAGGATCTCACGTCCTTCTTGGTTTGTGGTCTCGGGGCTTTCTGTAGTTTCTCTAAATTCTTTGGGTCAGGGGTCATGTTTCCCTGATAAACTGTGTGTCCCAAAAATTCCAATTCTTTACATCCAACGCAACATTTGGTTGGTCGGGCTGTTAAATTTGCCTCCCTAAGTCGATCAAACAGCATGTTCAGAGAGTCAATGTGTTCCTCAAATGTTTCTGTTGCTATAAGGATATCATCCATAAAATTTGTTATACAGGGATTATTCAGAGGATCCAATAATTTTCTCATCATTCTAGAGAAGACACTAGGCGCATTCTTCAATCCAAATGGCAATCTATTAAACTCATAGTGTCCTTCTGAGGTACTAAAAGCTAGGTATGGTCTAACCTCAGGCTTTACTGGAATCTGATAGTATCCTTTACTCAGATCCACTTTTGAGAAATATTTAGCTTTATTTAGTCTGGCAAACAGCTGATTTGTATCCGGCAATGGATCCACCTGTCCTTCTGTAATAGCATTCAGTCTCCTGTAATCTATACAGAGTCTATGTTCTCCAGAGGGCTTCCTTAAGAGTACAACACCGGAACTATACGAAGACTCACTGTGCGAAATAATTCCTTCCTTCAATAGATAGTCTATCTCTTCCTTCAAAGCTTTTTCCTTAGCAAACGGAATCGAATATGGTTTCATACAGACAGGTGTGGAGTCTATGAGTTTCATATCATATTCCAATAGGTTTGTATGCCCTGGTCGGTCTGTTAACACCTCTGCATGATTATTTAGAACCTGTTGCACTCTCTCTTTCTGAGTTTTCGTTAAATGTGTACTGATTTTCACCTGTGCTGCTGTCTCACAGGGGTGTAATGGATATTCAAATGATGAAAGTGGTTCCTTTTTCATCTCCATGGCGATGGACAAGGTCAACAAGTGTGTCTCTTCCTGATGTTCTCTTTCCAAATATTTCTTCAGGAGATTCACATGATAGATTTTTTCTTTCCCCTTCTTATCTATCTTATAATTTGTTCTAGACACCTTCTCTAGAACTGTATATGGACCCTGCCATCCAATTTGTAACTTATTCTGACTCCCGGGCAAAAGAAGCAGTACCTTCTCTCCCACAGCCAAATTTCTGTCTTTCGCCTTCCTGTTATAATAGGCAGCATGTTTCTTCCTGGCTTGTTTCAAATTTTCATTGGCAAGTTTCCAGCCAGTTTTTAACCGAGTGGTCATCTCATTCACATATTGGTATGAAGATGTAATGTTTTCCTCTGCCTTTTCATCAGTCCACGTTCTTAACAAAGCTACATATGGACCTTTAATTGTGTGGACCTATTTGTCCATGCACCGGTATGGTCTCTTCCACTTGAAGCTTTATAGTGATGATTTTTCCTCCCAGAATTATCATTCACAAAACGACCGCTACCAATTTTTCTTTTGGGGCTTTCTCCCCTCTTAAAATTCTTGATGAGAGATTTCCTCTCTACATCTTCTTCCTCCAGTTTGTTTAAGTCCGATTGAGGGATTTTCGGCTTATCCTGGGGTAAGACATCTTTTTGCACTCTCCGCATAGTGGCCATTGTAAAACATTTAAGTGAAGCTTGTCCGTGAAAAGGGGCTTCCCATTCCATTTGGTCCACTTTATCAAATCTATTTTTCTTTTTATTGTCAGGCCTGATTTTGCCCCGTGGCGTGTCCAGGTCCTGATCCATGTTCCCACTTGTGGGTGTTCCCTCATGTGCTATGCTACACCTTTCTACAAAATTTTCAATGTCCCATCTTGCTTTGGGCCAATAATAATTGTGAGCCACCTTTTGAATGATGGTACCTATCTTCTCATGGTCCCCATCTGGTTTCACATGTAGGCTCCTTATTAAGTCTGTCCTATATCTTTTTGGAAGAACCAGCTGTCCGTGACCATGGGATCTAGTTCCGGCCTTCCTATACATCAACTTGTTTTTCATGTAAAAATCTCCCTTGCCTGGAGTTGTATGACAAGTTGACAATTTTCTGAAACAAGGCTTGAGTGTTTTATCCCCAGCCTGTGCCTTCCTCATCTCTTCTGGAGTGGTATCTAACATAATATCCTCCTCCTGTCTTGAGGTCGACCTGACCTGAAGGGTTGCCATATACACAGGTTTCCTTCTGCAACGGTCAGTGTCATGATTGTCCATCTGACAATTCTTACACCACCTTTTTCCTTGGTTGAAAGATTTTCTTTCATCATATTTCCTTTCATCGAATTGTGGGAATTTATTTTTATTGTCATACCGTGGCCTATCAAATTGGTGCTTACCTTTATTTTGATCCCTAGGATCAAATTTATTAAAGTTCTGTGGTGCCCTAAAGTTATCCACCTGTTTCTTTTTATTACCTGTTACCTCTGCTTGAGCTGCTTGATACCTTTCAGCAACATTTAGCAACTCACCCAGCCTCTCTGCACCTTGTTCCATGAGAAACTTTCTCAGGTCTGGAGCCATGGACTCTCTTAGTTGCTCTATAAGGACCATTTCCTTAAGATCTTGGGTTTTCCCCAGAGAAGTCCATTTCTCCAAGTATGTCTCTATTCGTGCAGAGAACTGGTGATAGGTTTCACCTGACAGTAGTTTAGCATTCCTAAATTTTTTCCTGTAAAGCTAATAGTTCGTACCTATTTATATAGCTCTCAATATCATCGTCTTTCTCAACAAAATGATCTAAATGAAAATTCATAGCTGAGATTGAGGCTCCTTGAGTAACCGTAGCATCAGAGGCAAAGGGACTGGCACCATTTTCAGGAGCATGGCCTTGAAACTCAAACTCCCTTAGTCGTAATTCATGTTCCCTTTGTAATCTTTTCTCCTCCTTTTCTGCTTCCCTCTCTGCAGTCAATCTTCTTTCTTCTGCAGCTTGTCTTCTTTCCTCGGCTTCCCTTTCTGCAGCTAATTTCTTAGCCTCAGCCTCAATCTGCAACCTCTTAGTCTCAGCCTCAGCTTCAAATTGTAACTTCTTAATTTCCCTTTCAGCCTCTAACCTTCTTTCGGCTTCAAACCTTCTTTCTTCGTGTTCAATAAATTTGTCACATTCCGTAGTAACATAGGCAACCATAACTTGCCCATCTAATCCTAACTCTTTTGCAGTCTGAACCGCAGCAGATCGAAATTTGGCCAGGTCCGCCATTGTCTATCAGGTAACTTAATACAATGTCTAACCAACAATTCAATCTCTAATGGACAAAACAGGCACCGTGAGCTCAACCTTATTTAATTCCACCCAAGGATACCTTTTAATTCTTATATTCCCTGAAGTGAATTACCCCCAATATTTTTAATAGTTAAAGATTCAAAATCCCAAGAGCGAGACCCCAATATATGTGGTGAAGTGGGATGTTATAGATATTTATGAGGGACTTAGTGTACTGACTGAGATCAGCTGTGAAGGTATATATATATCTAATAAGAGTAGTATATTATATATATATAACCTTACTTGCTGCCACATATCTATATATCTCAGTCAGAATTATTCTGGAATAGTGTGGTGACTACGTTTTGTGTCTAGGGTATGTGTATGGTGAAGTGTAAGTCACAACAACAGACAGATAAACAATTTAATTTAATCCACTACTCTTAACAACACTGTGACACTCACATACATATAACACTCTATGAGAATAGCTTAAAGAAGTCACTCGTAACGGTTCAAATAACAATATGTATTCATTACTGGCATGAAGGAATATGTGTCCTGATTCAACTACAAGGGAACCAGGAATCACAATCAATTTAAATTACAAGTTATGTACAGAATGTATTTAATATGAATATTGTAGTGACATATATTAGTACAAATGTTCTATGTGTGTCAGTTGTGTAGTAGTAAAATGAGGTAATACTGGTTTTGTTTTGTTCAAGCTCTGTTGGTATTGGTCATCATGACTTCAATAGTTTGTCTTTAGGGACTATTATTGGAGATGTTCACAGTTCCTGATTTTAAGACAAGTAAATTCCCCTCTGAATGGTATTTTTATAAAGTTATTTCAAGATGAGGGGACATAATGTTGAGCTCAGCTGGCCAATTCGCTTATCTGGCGTGATGGCGGCAGGAAAGGACTCCTCTGCTCGAATTCTCCTCTGGGCTCAGGAGACACCTCACTGATAGCTAAAAAGACCAAGGAGTATGCTGTCCGACTCTGGATTCAGCAAATCTCTGACCAGATGCTGCTCACTACCATCAAGACCACTGTCCCTGAAATCAAGAAGGATGTACCTTCTACTTCATAACTAATTTATATTCTCTTTTACACTGATCACAATACAGCACAAACATTGCGTTCAGAGCGTTAGGCCAACAGTCAGCTTCATTTGAAATACTTTATTCCAGTATTACCCTTCTTAATGGTTACTACGCCTCTGCACTTCCAGCATTATTTCTCTCTAGTCCATCATCCAGGTGTCAGTGTACTACTTGGCCATTCCATGCCGTTTTACTTCTCTCCGACACCCTCTGTTCAGGCTGGAGCATTATAGGCTTTACCTCACGTTTGCCACTGAACTACACATATATATACAGGCATAAATCAACAATTCACATTCAATTTTTCATTAAAAGATACTGAATGGTTCAAGCTTACCACAATTTCATGGAAATAAACACAGATACGTTGATTAGCAATGAATTCTGGCACAAACTGGCACAAATTCCGTTCTGCCTATGTTCCAGGCTTTTGTTTTAGCAAAAATGTGAGCTAGCTTCAACGTACTGTCGCTTTATCAAGCTTATTTGAATTAGTGGTCTCGAACTAACGCTCCCAAGTGTGTATATCAGCGAGACTGGCCAATGAGCCACGTTTCGACAAGTGTTTGAAAAAATGTTATCTTTTCCCGTCTCCCCCAACAACCAAGATAGTATTTATAACCCGACCAATCGTGGTTAGGCTTTCATTTGTTGCGCTCCAATCAATTTGGAGTTTACATGGTAGGCTATTTATGTAACGTAAGGTTTTTTCAAACACGTTATAAAAAAAATTTTATGAGCAGAAATGATTTTATGCTGTCAGGCACCCCCAATATTTTATTTTGGGTATAATTTATTAATTCCTGGACTATTTGCGTAACGTTTTACATATTATTTGTCAGCAAACCCTAAGGAACCCAAAAATACTAATTTAAAGGAGCTACGTGGCTGCGTTCAAAATATGCAATTTCTTCTATCTCCTGTTTAGAAGATGTGCTGTCTGGGTACTGTTATGTGTTCAAACGTAAACCCATATAATGTTGTCTTTTCTAATAAGAGTCTGTTATGATTTATAAACCTAACTCTGGGAAAGGGTAGTGTATTTTATCACTGTCCGTCTGAAAAAAAATTAGTGCATGTAGACTTACACGCGTGATGGTAGTAATTGTGTATCGCGCGAAGCGGGTTTAGTGTTCGGCTTTCTGCCTCTCCCTTCTCTTTTTATCCCTTTAGTCCATCTGTTCGTTCGTTTTGGTAACGCAGTATAATTAATGTTAGGGTTAATTTAGGTCATTACGCAGTACGTCTCAATGTTTTTCTTAGAAATGCAGCACACGTTTCATTGGAGAAGGCGGGTAATAATACAGTAAGCTTTACTATCAACGTGAAAGCGTTACAATTTGCAGACGAAGCAGAAAACAAGGGGGATTTCGAGTACATTCTTTGGGACAGCACTGTCATTTTACCATTGCTCTTCTCTTTATTAATTTTATTTGTTAGGCTTCATATTTACCTAATAATTTATATATGTGGATTAGAATATTTCATGACAGTACCCAGCTGATAAGCGATGCTGCTGCTTTCTGTGTCATTAGGATGGCTACTCCCTCTGTGTGACGATTATCATTACTACCAGAGTATATAATTTGCTTTTTTTCTTCTGAAATATATTTTATGCCCTTCCCCGTCCATCTACACTCGCTGACACCCAATAAGTCCAACTTATAATTATCCATTTCTTTTATTACTTCTTCCAATTTTCCGTCTTGATACATAGTTCTTACATTCCAGTATCCAATTTTAAAAATCTCCTTAGCCCCCAAGATATTAGAGTGAGTCATGTTTACTGTCGAGCCTGGTTCTGTTTCGGTAACAATAGCTTGTTTTACGATAGTGAATTGTTAACTCACTGATCAACCCTCCGATCCAACCGACCGATTCGAGGGTTTCGAGGTCAGTTATAGGAAAATATCTACACCACTAGATACTCTGGTGTATCTTTTATTCTATAATTTAACATAACATGGTACTATCCATCGAAATACACACATTCCTGATGTTTTTCTTTCGGCGTCTAAGGTGAGAAACGGATTTCACCTCCATCTTGGAAGGGTAGATAACTCTTCAATAATACGGCCTCTAAAGTACTCCATTACTCAACAAAGCTCTACACTGCAGTTAATCAAATATGGCCTTAGTACTCATAACACTGCCTACACTGCAGTTTACAAATAACTCATTATATCATCACGTGGAATAACGGCCTTAGTACTCAAAATACTGCGTCTGCGTCTGATTATTTTGCTGTAATACCCTGTTCAACCAAAACCCATTTAAGGGTTACAAACGGTTATATTGGGGTATATAGGGTGTTATCTTCTTCACTGGTATCTCGTTCGTAGTCCTGGAGGTGACTGGTCCTGAAAAGGACCACTAGCTGGCTGTCTGGATTCCTCTTTGTCTGTTTGTGGTGCCGTGTCGCGCTCATGGTGTTTTTTATGTCCTGCCTCAACCCTCTGGGTCGTTTAGTTTTGTGTGTTTCTACGCTCATAGTTTCTGTTGCTTTTGTCTTCTTGCTCTCCTGTATCTGTGACAGTGCTTTTTCAATTATCGTTGGTAGTATCTGTTCTAGCGTTTCTTGGATGATTTCTTTTACTGCTTGGTTGTTCGTTTTAGTTTCTCGCGTGCTGTTTGATGATATTTTCTCAATGGCTATTCTTTCTGCTTCTATTCTTTGGAGTAGTTTTGTGTTTTTTTTTCCGTCAGCTCTGTCAGCTTCTTGACATCTGTTTCTACTTGCTGCTGGATTCTTTTCATTTCTTTCATCATGTGTTTTACGTTCTGCATGTCTATCGCATCTTTTCCATTGTCGGTTGGTTCTTCGGCGGCCTGCTTGCTGTTGTTCTCGATTCGCAGTTTCATTTTCATTTCTCTGACTTCAGCGGTCAGCTTGTGTAACTGTCGTCTGTCTATCGTGCGTTGTTTTTCTGCAACATCCGCAGCCACTCTGTGTTTTGCCTCCTTGAAGGGAATGTTTTTGGAAACCGCTTCCTTCAGGATGCTCTTGGTTTCCTGGAACATTGGGCAGCCTCGGTATCTAGCCCCATGGTTTCCGAGGCAGTTTGCACAGGTGCGGTTTGAGTTTATTGCTTTGTAGTTGTTGTCCTCCTTCGCCTTGGGACAATCGCGGTATAGGTGGCCACCCGCACAATATCGACAGACTGCATCCCTCCTGCACGTCTTCTTTGTGTGCGAGAACTGCTGGCAGTTGGAGCACTGCATCACCGGAGGGATGTATGCTTCTGTCTTTTTGGTTGTGGTTTCGAGCGTCAGTCTCTCGGGTCTTGTCGATCCTTCTACCGTAACTATCATCAGATTGGTATCTTTCATGGCCCAGGTTTTTAGTCTTTCGACCTGCGTGATTTTTAGATTTGCGTTTTCATCCTGAAGGCGTCTGTGGACCTCGGCTTCGGAACAACTCGTATCCACCCCTCTGATGACCAACTTCTTTGTTGTTATGTATTTCTCCACCACCACTTTTATTTGGTGGGGCAACTGGACTTCTTTTGGGCTAAATTCCAGTTCGGTCATCAGTGAAGTGGTTGTTGTTGTGCTGTTGAGCGAAAGCACGACTCCCTTTTCGTGCCTCCCTACTTTAGCGACACCTCTTCTTCCAGTTATCACCTCGAGGATGTTGATCACTTTGTTGTCGGGTAGGGCCCTGAGTGAGGCCTCACTTCCTGACGTCTGGGTGATCTTTACGATATAAGGTGTTATATCTTGCTTCTGGGCCCTTGAGTTGTCGGCTGTTGTTTCCTTAGGACCAGGAATGGTAGCTTGCTTCTCAGTATTTTTGATGTTCAGCACTCCTGGGGCTATTTCTACTATCGCTTCTTGAGGAGAGAGCCTAAGTAACTCATCTCCGTCGTCAATTCTTCGAAGTGCATCTATATTGGTCTCTGCGATATCTTCCTCTTGTACCTGTCTGTGCTGAGGAGCTGTCTCTATCAGTTCTTTCATAGTGCTTGCAGGTGGGTCGGTTGTCATCTCGGCATCGTGTGGTGGTGTCAACGGTGTTTTGTGCAGCATCTCTGTGGTAGATAGGGTTTCTGCTGACGATTCGGGTCTGTGCGGTGGTGGTCCCATGGTTTCAAGCTCCTGATTTCTTCTCTCTCTTCTTTCCTGCATCTGCTTTATCTGTTGATGCGCTCTCAGCATGTCTTGATGTTCTGGGTCTTCATAATCTCGGCCAGAGACGTTTGCTTCTGCCCTTTTCTGTATTCTTTCCATCATCTGCTCTAACTGTTGTATCGCTCTCAATATTTCTGTACGTTCTGGGTCTTCATCATCATCTTCTTCCACGCTAGCACTTGGGGCCGCACTGCTCTCCGGCAGTCTGCTCTTGTCCTTTTCCTTCGAAGCTCTGGGTCGCTCATCGGTTGTAGTATCAACGGTTGCTTTGTTTGCCTTCTGAGAAGGACTGGCCACGAAGTTGGTAGTTGGAGTATTCTTGCTCTCTTGTTGACTTTGTTTGATGCTGCTGACAAGTGTTTGAGGGCTTGTATATACTTTCCTCTTTTTCGCTTGTTGCTTGGTACGAGTCATTTTGGTATACTGCTAACGTATAATGAATGATCTGTTGGGTGAGCGCTGTGTACGTCCTGAAATGGTCGCTGGTTATAGTGCTGTCTTGATCGTCCTGAAAAGGACGCTGGTTATAGTGCTTGAAGATTTCAATCTACCAAAAAAAAAAAAAATGTCTCAAAATACTGCCTACACTGCAATATCCATAAACTCTACCTCCGCGGGAAATAATGGCCTCTTAAATCATATCTTCCCAAAAATATCCTCTACTAGGGAATACTGGCCTGTACATATCAAAAAATCCACTTATCCCATAAACACAGCAAAAACCATCGCTAGACATCTTCATCGCTCTGCGCAGGCGTACACACCTCGAAAATTCAGCAGGGCTCGACCCGCTCGGACGACGCCCAAACACAGACTGTCCATATATGCAGCATAGCCGCGAGCTAAAAACAGCTCACTAAAACTCACGGATAAATTCTTCACAGGCGGGGCTCAACGCCGTGAGTACCGGTCATACCCTCTGTTCTTGATATAAATATTCTATCCAGCATCATAGTTAAACAAGCGCAACTCAAAATCTAACTTGTCTAAAAAGCATATTCCGAATTACTGCCCTTTTGACTTAACAATTACCAGGAGAGACAGCATGAGAAATGATGCTACAAGAAAACGTGTAAGAACATACACCCTGCATCAAATATCTTTTTTTTTTTTTGTTGCCTATACCGCGGCACTTGGTCTTCAGCCCTTCGGCCCAATGACATGAAACAAATTTCATGGCATTGCGAAGCTGGGGATCCTGTGGACTTTCCTTCCCACCCGGTGTGCCATCTCCGCTCCTTCCCATCCATAGAGGGTTTGTGCTCAGGAGCAGCTCAGGCTACTCCAGTCCCCGGTCGAAGGCACTTTTTTCAAATGTCTTCGCCAGGACTCGAATTAATCCAGACCAAGTCCCGATCGAAGACACTCTTCCAAATTTGCTCGCCAGGGCGTGAACCTGGATCACTACGCTAGCGCGGCTCCCAGACATACAATTAGAGTGGTTAGATCGCTGGGCTCTCGCGGATTCGAAACACGTTGGCGTCACACTCCAGCTTACCCAGCGATAAGTGAGTAAATGATCCTGCTCTTGCCTTAAGAGAGGCAAAGGCAGATGTTTTTATCATAAGAATAATTGTGTCTTTACCTGCGATGTCAGGTTGATTAGGGGTTGTCTTCCCTTGTTTATTCATTCATTGTGTTTGACCTTTAGGGTCAAAGGTAGACAGTTCTGGCGTATGCCCATAGGCAGGGTTTTTTAAGCGGGAGTTGAGTTAGACTTCCGGCAAGCCGTGAAGTGTCCTGGTTTCTGAAGGGACGAGAGTCCATTGTGTTTTTTCGGGGAGAATCTTCGAAGTGACTGCGATGGCAGTTTTCCCCAGTGAATCTCTGTGCGTTGGAATGACAGCAGAGTTCCTTGTTAGGTTCTGTGGACTCGGTTACAGGTAATACCGACTTTTTCCATTATTACGCTTTCGGTGGCAGAACATGTTAGAAGATTACCTAGTCTGTGAACTGCAACTCACCGGTCCTCCATTACAGAACATATATGTTGTGCTCAAGGTAGCCATCCAAGACTATTAGTCTTCATACCATCCAGAAATCCAGTGACGAAGATATATTGTGGGAGCCGCAGATTGGCGGCATATTTATGTCCACATACGCATTACTGCAGGGTTGATGGTAACCTGCTTATCAGCAGTACACGGCCGACGTCAGAACGAGGCCTGTGTTTTCGGCTATTATACTACAGCCTGATAATGTGCAATTGGCGGGGAATGCCAAGTTGTACCTATGTGTCAAGGTGATTAAGGTATCTGACGCGTTTAGTCAGAGAGATCAGGCGGCATTTTGAACTGTCATTGAATAACATTATTATTGACCATGCACGAATATTGGAATGTTTACCAGCTTGTTGAATGCCTAATGTATACCTATCGATTTCCGGTCAGCATGACCTTGTTTACAATGACTGTTCCTGTTGATGCTACTATGTGTGTTATCGTCAATAAATGTTTTGAAACGTGCCTGCAGTGTTCAAGCATCCTTGACTACTGCATGTGAGTGTAGGGGTTGCAGTGTCTACATATATACGAGCCTAAACACATTCGCGCCTTCATTCGCACCCACACTCAGTTCATCATACGCTCGCACTACACACCTAACAACATGTATACTGTCTTGGGCCAGTGATCACCTCAACAAGAGAAAAAGACAGTTACATTTTTGGTGGACCAGTTACGTGGGCTCTTCTGATACATTTCTGATGTCGACAGTGTGGCCCAGCAATTAACATTATGGTGGCCAGCTGATGGGGCATTAGATGTGTACACAGCACGCCAGCCTTAAACAGAAATTACTTACATTTCTGGATGGGGCTATTTGCGTGAGAAGGACAAGTACACATTACATTTCTGATCTGTGGGTCTAAGCTACACACTGGACAGCTGTAACACACATCGCTAATTCTACACTTGCAAGTTTTGGCTACAACAGGACAGAAATAGGTCATCAACTGTTGACCCAGATAAACAGTGCTAGCATTTATGTTATAATGCTGCTTGAACAACAACAGGACAAGTACTGAAGTTAACATCTAGGCATTTGCTACGTGGACCACAACTGCAAGTCAAGTCCCTTACAGTAAACGGTACCGCTGGTCGTTTACACGTTTCAGTCAACAACAGACTTTTCTATGTCCGAGCATTCAAGTTACATTGTTCGAGGTCAAGTGTTTGTAAACAGTACGTGGAAATTGTAAACATTCAATGTGCAAGTCCTAAGTCGAGAAGGTCATAGTAACTTTTGTTCGTGAATACCACTTTATGCTACAGTGGATTTGACATTCAGTGCGCGCTTGACATTTTGTTTCTGTGTTCGCAAGGAGCAAGTTAGTTACTGTAATATCATGTGTGACTAAGCTTTATTTTGCAACACATTGAATTGATTGCTATTTATGTTAATTGTACTATTGTTGTGTATTTTTCTTGTGTTCTTTTGCGGGCTGGTTGGGTAAAGGTGACTCCTTTAGATAAATATCACGTAATAGAGGTTATCTATTGAGAGCGTGTCGTTAGGGACTGCAAATTTCCTTAATTGGAATTTGCTAGCGACAATCGTTGCTATTTACGTTTAGCTGTGCTGAAACTGTACTTATCGTTGTTTTTGTAATATTTTTTCTGTTTTTCAGTTTTGATTTCATTTGTTTGTATCTGTAGGTCTTTCCTTTCTTTTGTTTATTTCTTTACACCTTTTCGTTTATAACAGTGTTGCCATTTGTCTTGTTTATTTTTCGCGGTCATCATTACACATTTGTGTAACATTTTTTTTTTACTTTTTGCTGTATTGTTTATTTGACTTCCGCGAACGTTTTTGGTCATTGTTCTGTATTTTTGTCTTTGTATTTATGATTGTATTACATTATTGTCATACACAGTCTACATACATACACTTGGTCATGTATTATTATTACTGATAAGGTATACTCTTCATATAGAGATTGTTAATAAAATATTATTATATGAGATATTTATACAAGTTCTTTGCTAAAAGACTTGTTATCCACAAAGATTGAGACAAGGGAAAATATATATGCAAGTTCTTTTTAAAAAAAAAAAGACTTGTGCCCACAGGGATTGGGATATAAAGGTAATTTAGTTAATTTTTTCAGGTTTCTGATCTCATTAGACAGAATGTCTACATTGGATTTCTTCATCCAGCAAGGGTTAACCCTTGGTAAGTCTGGTAAAGAATTGGAAGAATATTCATCTGCTCTATTCGCCATTGCATTAAAGTCAGAAGAAAAGAAACAAAAAGAGGAAATTAAATTGAAAGCAGAAGCTGAACAAAGGAGAGCAGAAGCTGAACTAAAGAAGCTAGATGCTGAGAATAGAAGATTAGAACTTGAAGAGAAAAGGTATCAAAGAGAAGCTGCTGCTGAGGAGAGAAAAGCTCAAGCTGATGAAAGAAAATTCCAGATGGAAATGGAAGACAAAAAACTTCAAGCTCAAGCTGCTGCAGAGGAGAGGAAAGCTCAAGCTGCTGCAGAGGAGAGGAAAGCTCAAGCTGCTGCAGAGGAGAGGAAAGCTCAAGCTGCTGCAGAGGAGAGGAAAGCTCAAGCTGCTGCTGAGGAGAAAAAACTCCAACTTCAAGCTGCTGCTGAGGCTGAAATTAGAAAAATGGAACATGAGGAAAGAAAACAGAAAATGGAACTTGATGAAAGACTCGCAACTTTGGAGTTAGAGAAATTGAAATTGGCGAGTCCAGGTGCTCATCAAACAACTTCGAGTACGACAAAGGAGTTTGTAAGTAGGATCAAACTACCTCATTTCAATCCTTTAAAGGATGACGTAGCAGATTATCTAGATAGATTCCAATTTTTATGCGATACGCATAACATAAAAAAAGAAAAATATGTTGAACAACTGATGGAATTTTTTACAGGTGACACAGTGACTACTCTTATGACAATAGACGAACATGACAGGACTAATTATGATGTTGTCAGAGCAGCATTGCTAAAAAAAAATACCAACTAAAAGAAGAAGACTATCGTCTTCGTTTTAGGACAATGTTGCCAGAAAATGGAGTAGATTTCTCTGATTTTGTTACAAAAATACGTCGTACATTTACACGATGGGTTGAGTTGTCTCAGACTGAGAAAACATATGAAGGTCTAATGGACTTATTATTGCGAGATAAGGTTTTGTCATCTGTTAATGATTCTTTTCTTGCATTCCTTCATGAGCGTAAGCCTAAAAACTTAAAAGATATGGAGGAATACTGTTGTCAGTATGCCACCGCGCATCCCCATGCTACAGTTAGCAATTCTAAAGTGAAAGAAGGGTTGCCAGCTGCTTCGGCAACACCATATGGCCCTAATTTCAAAAAAAAAAATTTCAGGGTGCTCAACAAAACTGGAATAGGGGAAGTAATCAGAATTACACTCAGAAGCGGAGTAATCCAACACATGATGGTTCTTCGTCTATGAATTGGAGACAAGATGGTAGTTCTCGTAATTTTAGTGGTAATAATTTGAGACACTTTCGCAAAGGCTATCCAAATAATAACTATTCGAACTTTCGAGGTAATCATTCTCGACGTCAAGATTATGACGATGGTGAATTTAGAAACCGGGATTCAAACCGGAATGATGATTACAATAGGCAATATGATAACAATTACAGGGGAAATGATAGTCGAAATAATTACAGGGGAAATGATAATCGAGGCAGACCTAGATTTAACAAAAAAAGACCTTTCCAACAGGCAAACTCTGCACAACAAGAGTTTGATGGAGCCTGTAATACAGTAAATGATAGTGGTAACTCTAGGGCTATCACTGGTTGTGCTTTCGATTTTGGGAGAGCAACTGAATGCCCCCAATGCTTAACATTGTTCGACTCATCGACTGTATCTACTCTAAGTTGTGGTCACCCTCTTCCTGCTCTACCTGCTACAGTTGCGCATGATGGGAGAGGATCTCTCATCTTACATAAAGGTCTAATAAATGATAGGCTAGTCTCAGTACTTTTCGATTCGGGATGTACTACCGTCGGGGTTAGGGAGTCTCTGATAGATCCTTGCTGTGCCACTGGAAAACAAATCAAATGTGTTACATTTGGTGGTACTATGGAAAGTTATCCTACTGCTATTATTAGGATTGACACTCCCTTCTTCACAGGAGATGTCCATGCATGTCTTCTTCCTAATCCTATTGCGGATCTTATAATCGGTCGTATTCATGGGGTTAAGGAATGCACCCCGCAACAAATTTCTAGTTGGGAGGAAAAAAACATTCAAACGGTCAATGCAGTGGTGACAAGAGCTCAAGCTCTTAATCCCCCAACTTCATCGGATAATAGTAATGAAGTTGATAGCCAAGACGAGCACTTGGTGATTTCCCATGACTCGTTTGTTAAACGTCAAGAAGAGGATCCTTCTTTGAAGAAATTCTTCCTTCTTGCAAAGAAAGGGGATCCCAATCAAAATACTAATCACAAATCGTATATTACTATGAAGAATGGTATATTGGTACGGATGGTACAACACTCGGACAAGTCTATGCACTCGCAAATTCTTGTGCCTAAGTGTATGAGAGCCTTAATTCTTCAGCATGCACACGATTCTCAGTGTGCTGGACACATGGGGTTTTCCAGAACTAAAACTAGAGTCCTTGCGTCCTTCTTTTGGCCATTCGTGAATAAAGACATCCGAATTTATTGCCGATCTTGCAAAATTTGTCAAGAGGTCAAGTCTAGAGGTCCGAGACATGCTGCTCCTATTCAGGCTGCAGATATTCCGATTCGGCCGTTTCAGAAAATGGCTATAGACATCATTGGTCCGTTCAAGATTAAGTCAGCCAGAGGACACCAATTTATCCTCACTTGCGTGGACATGTGCACGCGTTGGCCAGAGGCTATTCCTCTGAAGAGCATATCAACTGTCGATATCGCTGATGCTCTTTGGCTCATATTTTCTCGTCTGGGATTCCCCGGAGAAATACTGTCGGACCACGGCACTCAGTTAATTTCGGACGTTATGTCTCAGGTAATGGCTACGCTGGACATTAAAAGGTCTCTCAGTAGTATTTATCATCCAATGTCCAATGGATTGGTAGAACGTCTTAACAGGACACTAAAGAACTTACTTGGCAAGATAACGGAGGATCATCCTGAAGATTGGGACAGGGTTTTACCTGCAGTCCTCTTTGCCTATAGAGAAGTTCCCAACGAGCATACAGGGTTTTCTCCTTTCGAACTTGTCTTTGGTGCGCAACCGCGCGGTCCGATGTCCTTGTTACACGATTTGATAACTTCTGATAATATTGACGATGATACACAATCGTCATATGAATATGTCATTTCTCTTAGAGAAAAGATTATCGAATCGTGCAGGTTAGCAACTTCATCTTCCGAATTTGCGAAAGAAAAAGCTAGGCGATTTGCTAACAAGAAAAGACGCCTACGTCAACTTTGTCCTGGAGACAAAGCGTTTGTCTTACTTCCCTCAAGAGAGAATAGACTTCTCATTTCATGGAAAGGTCCATACACTATAGTCTCCAAAATTTCCGATGTCGACTATATTGTCGATGTGGATGGAAGGCATAAAACCTTCCATATAAATATGCTAACAGAGTTTATTGAACGTCCAGACTATTTGCAGCCTATTTTCCAGGCGATGGACGACTCTCCAGTCCAACATGGTCACATCTCATCCCTGTCCGTTATACAGGATGAGGAAACTATTTTTTCTGACGTTAACTTACCTCTTCCTGCGATTCCACTGAATTCAACGGAATCGTGGAGGGACGTTACAATCTCTTCGAACTTGTCTTTTGAGGAGCAACGTCAAGTATCCTCTACGCTACAATCATATCAGGATGTCCTTACCGACATTCCTGGACACACAGATGTCATAGAACATGACATCATACTTACTGATCGTAATCCGATCAGAGTAAGACCATACCCAATACCTATTCATTTTCAAGCACAAGTCGAGAAAGAATTGGATGAAATGATTCAACTGCAAATAATTGAACCATCCACTTCAGCTTATTCTTCGTCGATAGTTATTGTTCGAAAGAAAGACAATAACATACGTCTTTGCGTTGACTATCGCAAATTAAATCAAGTTACGAAGTTCGATGCTGAACCTATGCCATTATTAGATGATCTACTTATTAGACTTTCTAAAGCTAAATTCTTTACTAAACTAGACTTGTCGAAAGGTTATTGGCAAGTCCCACTGACGGAACACGCCAAACCTCTCACTGCTTTTTCGACACCTAGGGGTCTGTTTCAATGGAATTTTATGCCTTTCGGGCTTATGAACGCCCCAGCGACTTTCGTGCGCATGATGCGACGAATTCTATCAGATCGTGCAGATGTCATCGCATATTTAGACGACATCTGTCTTTTCAGCGATACTTGGGAAGAACACTATTTGGGTCTAAAGGAATTGCTATCTACTCTACGTGAGCATAGTTTGACTGCAAAACCCTCTAAAGCTTTTGTTGGGTTTAGTGAAATTTCCTTCCTAGGTCATCGAGTTGGTCATGGTCTGTTGAAGACAGAGGACCAAAACATTTCGAAGATATTAAATATCTCGGTTCCGAAGACAAAAAAGCAAGTGCGTAGTCTCTTGGGATTGATACAATTCTATGGAAGATTCATTGAGAATCTGTCCTCCATTATGGCACCACTTTCATCGTTATTGAAAAAAGGTTCTCCTAATATGGTGCGTTGGTCCCAGGAATGCCAATCTTCATTGGATCAGGTTAAGAATTTGTTCTCATCTCATCCTATCTTAAGACTACCAACGATTGATAAGACTTTTGTTCTTCGTAGTGATGCCTCTTCCACTGGGATTGGAGCGGCACTAATGCAGGAATATTCAGGAACTCTGCATCCTGTAATGTATATTTCTAGGAAGCTAAATGCGGCAGAAAGGAATTACTCGGTTTTAGACCGTGAATTGTTGGCTATGGTTTGGTCCATTCTTAAGCTACAAAGGTTCCTTCTGGGCGCGCATTTCTTTATGGAAACCGACCAAAAAGCTCTTACGGCTATGCAAAGTAAGGATTTGAAGAGCTCGAGATCTACTCGTTATGCTATTGCTCTTCAGCCTTTCCATTTCACGGTGCGAGCTATCCGTGGTTCGGATAATGTGATGGCGGACATATTGTCCAGATGCCCACATGATTCCAGTTAAATCTTGTGTCCTAGTTTTTCCTGATACACTTTCGGACTTAGGTCTGTCCTTAATATCCTAATATGTTGTAATACAAATGTATTTGGATGATGTTTAGATAATTTAACAAATTTCATTTTGTCCATCCATCAGTGATATGTTGCTAATATAGCATTGTAATTCATGACATTTGTATATTGCTATAATTATAGTATTTGGTAATGTTTGATATATGATTGGTATTGCCAGCAACTTAGGTTTCTTTAATGGTACCCCTTAGTTTGTTTGGCTTAAAGGAAATATTTTCTCCTATGTTGGGAGATGATTTGTATCCTCTTCAGACGCTTTGTTTATGCGTCTATTGTACCTGATATTAGGTTCATTTTTTCATGAGCACATAAGTGATACTTGTGCAATCTTGCTCATGGACATATTTAAAAAAAAAAAAATTTCATTTTTTTTTTTTACAGGGGGGTTGTAGTAATATGTTGCTGTCATTTTTGACGGAGTCATCTGTCAAGTTATTTGCTTATGTTTTTATCATAAGAATAATTGTGTCTTTACCTGCGATGTCAGGTTGATTAGGGGTTGTCTTCCCTTGTTTATTCATTCATTGTGTTTGACCTTTAGGGTCAAAGGTAGACAGTTCTGGCGTATGCCCATAGGCAGGGTTTTTTAAGCGGGAGTTGAGTTAGACTTCCGGCAAGCCGTGAAGTGTCCTGGTTTCTGAAGGGACGAGAGTCCATTGTGTTTTTTCGGGGAGAATCTTCGAAGTGACTGCGATGGCAGTTTCCCCAGTGAATCTCTGTGCGTTGGAATGACAGCAGAGTTCCTTGTTAGGTTCTGTGGACTCGGTTACAGGTAATACCGACTTTTTCCATTATTACGCTTTCGGTGGCAGAACATGTTAGAAGATTACCTAGTCTGTGAACTGCAACTCACCGGTCCTCCATTACAGAACATATATGTTGTGCTCAAGGTAGCCATCCAAGACTATTAGTCTTCATACCATCCAGAAATCCAGTGACGAAGATATATTGTGGGAGCCGCAGATTGGCGGCATATTTATGTCCACATACGCATTACTGCAGGGTTGATGGTAACCTGCTTATCAGCAGTACACGGCCGACGTCAGAACGAGGCCTGTGTTTTCGGCTATTATACTACAGCCTGATAATGTGCAATTGGCGGGGAATGCCAAGTTGTACCTATGTGTCAAGGTGATTAAGGTATCTGACGCGTTTAGTCAGAGAGATCAGGCGGCATTTTGAACTGTCATTGAATAACATTATTATTGACCATGCACGAATATTGGAATGTTTACCAGCCCTTTTGAACGCCTGATGTATTATTATCGATTTCCGGTCAGCATGACCTTGTTTACAATGACTGTTCCTGTTGATGCTACTATGTGTGTTATCGTCAATAAATGTTTTGAAACGTGCCTGCAGTGTTCAAGCATCCTTGACTACTGCATGTGAGTGTAGGGGTTGCAGTGTCTACATATATACGAGCCTAAACACATTCGCGCCTTCATTCGCACCCACACTCAGTTCATCATACGCTCGCACTACACACCTAACAACATGTATACTGAGGGAACTAGTCAACCCACCTCATTATAAACGTATGGTGCAGTCTCTAACACTCCACTCCCCAGCGAAAGTATCTGCAATGTGGCTATCTTCACCTTAATTAACAGTTTGGATTCCAGCTTAAGAGCGACTCCTTTGGCTTAACAAACATTTAAAACAATAGAGAGAGGCAGAAATAGACAGATAGACAGACGAAAGAGATCAGCAAGCAGAAAAGACACACACACATGATAAGGAAGCAGACAAAAACAGTCATAACAGACCAGGAAACAGACAAAGACAGACAGACAGGCGAATGATGGATGGATGAGATAGATAGATAGATAGATAGATAGATAGATAGATAGATAGATAGATAGATAGATAGATAGATAGATAGATAGATAGATAGATAGATAGATAGATAGATAGATTATAGATAGATAGATAGATAGATAGATAGATAGATAGATAGATAGATCGTTTTCTTGTAAGATCATTTTATCATTTTTCCTACTCGTGGCGGTGTATATTTAGCATTTTCTCGCCGCCGCTTTCTACATTTTGTTACAACTTTTGATGTCTTGCAAGGTTTCGATTAGGATTATGGGAGATTTGTTGGGATTATTTTTTTTAACTTGCAGATGTTGGTTTGGATGTTGCCTGATCCCGTTCTGCGTAAAGTTGTGTACTAAAGACGTTATACATCGGTGGTCCAAAATGCAACGAAATGGTTGGTGTCTACCTTAACTGTTACTAGAAAAATAGACGACGTATGTATGAAAATGGATACTTCCAAGGATTTCTACATGTCACTCCGTTGTTTAAGTTATAAACGAGAATGTGTTTAAATGGATTTCGACGTTAGTTACTTTAAGACATAAAGTCTATGTAAGTGAATTACTGAGTGACTCGAAGAATTTGCCTTCTGTCATTTTGGAAGATTATTATATTTTGATAAATACATTTTCATTGCTCGTTTGGACTTCATGTGTATTTTATATGAGTTTTAAAGAACATTTACATGATTTAACATATGCTTGTTCACGTGGCAGTCGTTTCATTAATTACATATGTTGTTAATTGCTTCATCATCATCCATCATCATCATCAGTCTTTAGCTCCCCAAGGAGCATTGGCCATCAACAAACTTATGCCAAGTCACATGTTAGTTTATGTTGTGTTTGTTGTTTGTGACGAAATCAGTTGTGCACTTTTCATAACTTTCATTCTCTCCGGCAGTAGCATTTCTTCATTTTCCTTACCGATCGTCTTATTATTTTGGCATATTTTATGCACTTACACTTTTTGCTCTGACCACTTCCTAGACTTGTTTACGTTTCACAATGTAAATCGTAGCAATACAAGGCTAATTAGACAGGTCGGCGGATAGTACTTTTATCACTTAAGTCGTCTAGCCACATTTGATAGAGACGATCCTTGTTGACACAAAGTGGTGGCGCACGATCGATGAAACGAAAGCCAGATTGGCTGTCTAAGAAATCCGTCTGGGAGATGTACGCAAACACAGGTGATAATACGTAATCGCTTCCGCTGGTCCATCTCTATAGCAATAGTACGAATAACCCGTGAGAGGAAACAATATGGGCGGAAGGTATTAGTCAGGAAATAAGTTCACCGATGTGTTTGTGAGTTTGCACAAATACAATCGGAAATATTACTGCCATATTTGATAGAGGTCACGAGTTTACATTTTAAAATTGATATTGGATGATGTTTAGATAATTTAATAAATTTCATTTTGTCCATCCATCAGTGATATGTTGCTAATATAGCATTGTAATTCATGACATTTGTATATTGCTATAATTATAGTATTTGGTAATGTTTGATATATGATTGGTATTGCCAGCAACTTAGGTTTCTTTAATGGTACCCCCTTAGTTTGTTTGGCTTAAAGGAAATATTTTAAAATTTGCGGAGGATAGTAATGATTTAACACCCCGACCCACAATGTTCTAAAGAGCGTACCATTGGTTTAATTTGAGAGCCGGAATAGACGTCGGCTTTCATTGGCAAGTTGGTGTAAAATACCAATCTGGGACTTGAACTGAGAAATGGAAATATAATCTAGCTAAATCGGAGACAAAGATCATACTGCATCGCAACGTCAAATTAGCAACTCCCAGTAGCCAGAGACAAGGATTGGACAAGTATTCCAGAATTAATAGTGACAGATCAAAGTATTTGGGCGTCTTTATAATATAAAAGAGAACACGCAATTTTAAATACCAAGACTGGAAACTTAAGGAATCAGAGCACCCGTCATAAGAGGAATACTAAAATTTCCCCGACCAAGTGTTCGAAGCATCTAAACAAAGTTGCTGTATCCATTCTACTGTGAAGGAAGTTGTGTTCCCAACTAATTTGGGGTGAGTGTAAACATTTATTTTACCATATGAATTATGACATTTTTGTACGTGCTAAGTGGTTATGCAAGGCATATGAGGCTGGCAACCTCAACATATGAAAATAGTATATTCATAAACCACTACAGCAAGCGCCGGTGATGGCCTCTTGCTAGTCGTACAGAAAACCGACAGCAGAGGTGACCCCAGACTCTGAATGGAGCAGTGAGAAGTGATGATTACATCACATGTGCCTAAAGTGCATAGTAGCATTTTGTGAGATATATGTACCTTGTTAATTGTAATTCAGGCAAGCCATTGCCCTCGCGCTGTCCAGACACATTGTCCACATTTAAGTGACCAGAAGAATAACGGTGATTTCTAATCATATTCCCTGAGTTATACTGTGTATACTCAGGGAGAATAATTATTCAGAGAGGCTAACACTGGTGCGTGGACAGAGAGACAATGTGCCTGTTAATCTTTAGCCCACAAATGTACTTAGCAGAGGCATGTGTTATTCTATTTTTCCTAAATTCGTGGTTTGAAGCTACATGATGGCTCATAAGTACCAGACCAGTCTGAAGTAAGAATCTGGGTCACTATCTTTGTGATTCAAGAGCTGTGTTCAACACCAACTACCTACAGTGGACACGCTGTGAAGACATCCACCTTGACATTAGGAGTGAAGTTTATCTAGACGCCTCTAGGGAAGAGTCCTCATCACAGAAAACCTGACAGCGACCTATTGCAGTACTCAGCAAGTTAAGTCTTTTGTAACAGACACGCAACGGACACTAATAACCATCATTCCCCAATTAAGCACAGAAAACCGCTCATCAATACACGAGAACAACAAAACTCTCCATTACCATCACTAGAATATGTGCTAAAAATTAACCAACCCAAGGAGCTACATGACATAATAAAATTATATATTACCAAAACAAAAATTAACATATAACTACCAGAACAAAGGAGAACGATAAAGAAAGAATTAAAAAAAAAGCTTAAAAATAGCAATCCACTTTTTGGGGGGTATGTTATGAGAAGAGGAAAGCTGGAATATATCGTTAAAACAGGTAAGATTGAAGGGGAAAGTGATAGAGGAAGACAAAGAGATCAAATACTGGACAGTTTGACATCGTGGCATGGAAAGAAGTCAACCGCAGAATTGATAAATTGTACTGGGGACAGGAAGTTGTGGAGAGACATGATCTCCTACACCACTAGGCACGGTACTTGAAAAAGAAGAAAGAAATAGCCATAACTGCCTGTTACTAGTGTAGTATTGTAGCAAAGTTGATTTTGCTGGGGAGGTTATGATGGTATCCTAATAGAATGAAAAGGTGTCTGCTATAACCGTGTGAGGTCAAGCAAATGTAGGCCTCTTACTCTATAAATGATGATGATGAATTATGTGCAGAGAACCTACAGCTACCTCCCTAGGTCTCACACGGTCACTCTTATGGCTCTAGTGTATGGTGTATGGTGTACCTAGTGTCTAGGGGAGAAATGAAATGATGGTACACAACAGTCAAACACTTTAAGTTTCTATAAAGAATATAATAACTCTATCAGTTAAGTTTTTCTTTGAACATATTTTTTACAATTTATTTTGCCTGTCCATTCATAGCTTGTGGACAGGTCTTTGAAAATAAGGACAAGATAGTTTACAGAAAAGAACAATTAAAATGGTGGGACAAATTCCCAATAACTAAAATGTTATTATGTATTTGATATAATGTCTTTCCTGTATGAAATATTACAGCGTTCACTTTATTTATCTAACGAGAGAATCACTGTATATGAGGGCTGTAGTTCATCCTACCCCCATAAACGTTCATGTGTAATATTTTGAAACACAAGAAACTGTCAGAGATGCCCCAGATGTTTAACTCTTCACCTGGGAGTCCTTGTTGTAAGATAATTCAATGTGTAGTTGCAGAAAGTTTACTTTCACCACTTGGCAAAGCTCCTACTGGATATTCGACAGCATATAAGTCTGGTTGGAGACTGGTTGGCGTTTATAAGTACTCAGCAGGTTTCCTGTCACCAGCCGGCAACAGGAACATAGACCCTCTGCAACAAAATGACACCCTGGCCTTTTATCTCTGATCAATTATTCTAACACTTAATTTCCTACGTGGGTATGGGGTCAGCCTCGCGTGCCTTACAAATGCACTCGCCCCGAATTGTACAGGACTCCCACCTGGTGGTGACCACACCTCAAGTCCTTATAGTCGATACGCCACTGTACGTTCACATACTTTTCCTCCATACAATAATGTGGAGTAACCACATTTCCTGTGATATGATCTTCTCTTCTTTTCTTTACACTTATATTTGCTTCAGGCATGTTAAACAGTGTTCATTGAACACAGAGGCTTGCTAAACTATTTTAATACAATAATATGTCAACATAATTATAACAACATACATCAGTCAGATACCGTTTAATGTGTGGACTCAACAATGTCTGCTTCCGACATGTCCTTCACTTTTTCCCCAATAGCAGTATCTAACTTTGTAGTTGGACCAAACATATTAAATTTCATAAAATATCCTTACCACAGTCAAGAAATATATAAACAAATGACGCTGATTTGGTGAAGAAATGGCCTCAGCTTCCTCCGAACTGCACAGACTGTGAATTTATTCTTTATTTAAGTTTAAAATTAACGCAGCTGTTTTTCTGCGTATCTGTATACAAATTTTAGTTCAACTGGCAATGAATAGTCAAAGCCTTTTGCTAATATTTACCAGCACTAGCCAATCGTAACGTTCTACTACTTGAATTCAAATGCAGTTTGAATGAAAAACCCAAAATAATTTTGAATAACTGGTGGTCGATTGGCTAATCTGCTCTAGTCATGCCCAATACAAAAAGATATTACGTTTAGGATTACATTTCTCCTACCGCTCCCCTTTCCCATTCATACTCTGTTCACCGCAAGCGAATTTGAATGTACCTCCCTGCCTCTTTTCCCAGCTCGCGTCCCCCTAACGTTACCAAAAAAACATGAGCAGGAACGCCAGTGTGTCTGGTCGTGTGTTCTTAGATATTAGTATTTCTTCAATAACTTCTCTAATACTGGGACTATCATATTATTTAAAGTACATTCTTACTCAGCTAACTCTACGTCATACTACCATATAATTTTCATGGGGAACTACATACTGGTTTTAAATTTCCAATTTATGTCATCGTCCATCGTCAAATAAAATTTTGCACAAGTCCGCCATCTTTCCTCTCCTTCGTCTTGCGAGCATGTATTTTTCACATAACTAACTTGTTTTAGTTACGTCAGAAATGCTACCACTAGGAGGAAATAAAATTGTCTGCGTGGTGATGCCTTCGCTGGCTTTTTCGCAGTGTGTATATATGCGTTGCAGACTGTGTCATCGAAGCGGGGTGTAGACGGGGCGGGTTAATAATTTGCGTTACTTGTTAGCATTGTATCGTGTAATACTACCAAAAAATTTAAGGATTACTACTGATTGTGCTACAAAGTTGACAGAAAGTGTTACTTCAGATAGCTATATTGCGGTATGCTTCCGCCAATAGTTAATTGTAGGAGGTCAAACCTGGACAGTACAATGTTGTGGTGTATATTTGGGTTACCAAGCGTTGAGGCGCTGATAGGGTGTAATGTTGACTCTCTCAAACACCATACAGGCTCTCAAGGGCGTAGTGCTCGTAGAAGTGTGTGGGTTGGCATGATGTGTGGGTGAATAGACATCAGATAAGATGGTGGACACGAATGCGTATAGGCTCTTGGACAAGTTCACAATGCACCCACTCAACCACATGTACAAGTCAGTAAACGTTGGTAATACTGATGACCTCTTCGACAATTTATTACGAGACATACGGTGACATCAACAGCACAGTCAATTGCACATGGATCAGGGACATCACATACATGGTAATGGAGAAAACATCTGGCATCACAAATCTTGATCAGCTCATACATCAGGATGCTAATGACAATGGTCTGTCAATCTACGTTCTACTCATACTGAAGCTCAGGTACCCCTGACTAAGCGCGTCAGGTACCTCTAGCAAATATGCCGCACGAAAAGGGCGGGCTCAAAAGATTATGACTCTTCTGGCATCATACGCCAGGTACTTCTTCTGGTGAAGAATATAGGCCACAAAAGGCGGGCCTCTATGGCGACAGAATCAGGCCGCAAGTAGCGGGCCTCTATAACAAGGTAACCTCTGTGTTATTTCTCATAAGCAAGGCATATCCATCTATGCCAAACATACCGCCTGAATAGCGGTTACCAAACAGTACAATCTTCGCTGGGCTTCTATTCAACAATAAGACGTATAGTCTTGGTTTCTGTAGGGAGTACAAATAGTAGGCTCTGTCTATCATATCAGCTGTGAACTCTACTCAAAAATGTCGCCTCAAAAATATCAATTGTTCTTATGTGCAGACAGCACCTAGTCTGCATATCTAGGCATCCGAGAGGATTAAATTGTACATATTACCGTGGCAGCATCCTTGAAAATCACCAAACACAACACTTGCCATCCTTGGCGTACAGAATAAACTTGGGGAAGAATCACTGACATATCAGTCACACAGAGGACTTCATTTCCCCGTAAAAATGGCAGAGAAAATCTCCGGACCTCTTGTCCGTTCAGAAACCCAGGTACACTGCCCAGATCGGAAGTGTCCCTCGATCTGCGCGCAAAAACCTGCGCATGTGCAGTAAGCACAGTCCTGAGTAAAGCTAATACAGACCAGGGCGTTTCCCCGAAACAAGAGGCAAAACCGCTCCTTATATGGTCATGTGAATAGCGACTTAAGACATGACAACTATTTAAGACATTTCCCCGAAACAGGTCAACATCGATCCTTATAAGGATAGATGAATAAGACAAGGGGAAGATGACCACTAATCAAACCTGTCACTGAAAAGTTAACAGACAGTTATCTCTCTTAGACCATCAACAAAATCAAACAAGTTGACGTCTATAAAATATAGGCAAAAATCACAGTAACACTGCTTTTTTACATTTCTGTCCTGCAATACAATTCTCAATATTTTTTACAAATTGAAATTAAAATAATAATAACCTCAATCACAATTAAACAATATCGTCATCCCATTTGTCATGTCATGACCACGCGTAAGTAAAGGGGTACGAGACGTAACTAATATGTTCAAAATTTGCTTTTACAACATAGTTACTTGGACTTATATTTTACATACAGTGGACATATATATATATAGTTTGTGAGGAAGCATTCTTCGCGGGTTGGTGGGTGGAATAAATCAAAAAGATCTTTAAAAACTAAACTCGAATAGGAACAAAAAATAAAGAACTTGTAATTCAACTTTAAAATGTTAAAAATTCAAAAATATACAAAAGGAATTGTTATTTAAGGAAACAAAATAAGTATCTTAATGATAGAAAAAATAAAAGAATGATATACAGTGTAAACCGCTTAAGGCGATCTCGGATGTGGCGAATTTCTGTTGTGAAGAACAATTTGTTTATCCCCGGCAATTTTTCTTCTTTGTCATTGTAAAAAATGTCCGGTTAAGCGGAATCCGTTTATCACGAATTTTCGGATATGCCGAACGATTAAACGTGTCCCGACTATATAATTTGATCTGCTTAAGGCGAACGTTTTTTCAAATACAGTACCTGGACATTTGTACAACTTTTTGGCTATTTTCGGAAATTGCGCGCTTCGTCGGTGTTAGAATTTGAGTTATTTCCCCTCTAAAAATGTGTAGTGAAATTAACAGAGATACAACGGTAAAATACCTCCAAAGATAACATTTAAGGATAAAAACATAATGCGTAGGCTGCTGATAGTACATGATCGCCCAGACCGCGGGTCATCACCCTCCATAAAAATTGACTTGCTAGACAGGAGGGGAACGGCGGATCAAAAAGGAAAAAAATATGACTGGAAAGATTGCGTGAGACTAGAAAGGCTAAGGAGACGCAATTGGGGGGGGGGGGGGGGGGGGGGGGGGGCGGGGAAAACGGAGAAAAGTCACGTTTCCCAAGTTGACATAAAAAGTAAGCAACTCGACAGAAGGAACCATGGATATGATACGCCACAGTCATTTATTGGACGCTTTTGCGATACCAAGCTTTTGATTTGAATTGAGCGGCAGAACGCAGATGTTGGGAATATTACAAAAATTAAAAAGTAACTTTTTCTTAATATTAATGTTAGGAATATAAAAATTAGCTGGCCGGATGGCCCATTCTGAGCAGTGAACTAATATGTTCTTAATTTTACAGACGGATAGATAATATTGAAGATAATGACAAAAGACAGTGTTGTTCACATCAGTGACGGACTGTATTGAATAAAAAGTGTCGCTATTTGCACACAAAAACACGACCTCGAGACGCAGGTGTTCAAATCTACTTAGTAGGGAAGTGAAGGGACATTGGTGGGAGCTATGTCTAAATATAACTTTTAACGACAAAAATTTGGAGGGGAGAGAAAGGTTGGTTCAAAAATCAAGTACGTTTTTGAAAAAAAACAAGTAGAGACGGACAGACTAACAGATAAACATCCATACTTGACTGAAGCATGACTGAAATGACTTTAGGGTAGGAAATTTGAATTTAAAATAAACCTAGGCAGTGATTGGCCACAGACAATCATTATTAGCGCTCAGACGCGCAAGTGGGGCCATTCTTCAATAGTTGTTCAGTGATAGACACAGATTTTAAAGTGTGGTGATTTCCATATGAAAGAAAGTGAAATAAATTCAGGGACGCCATACTATAGCCAGCAGCTCAGCTGAGTTTTGCTAGCATTTCTGTGTTATTTATTCATAATCTGAGCTGTGAGTTTCAGTTGTCAACAAAGCAGTGTCTATTCAGTTGGTGATTTTACTCGAGTGTATCTGTGCAGTACTTGTGACAGAGACCACCATTATTGCCCGCCAGCACGGAGAGGTGGGACCACCAGATTTCAGCACCAGAGCTACAACTACAAGATGAGTGAGCCTCTGGTCTGCTGGACATTCACCAACGCCTTTTAGTCACTAATACCCCCATAAAAATTCCCACCATTTTCTGGACACTGTGTAGTCAATATAGACAGGTGTGATGAGGCCACCCCAACAGCACAAACATTAAGTATCCTCCCAAGTAGATGACTACTAGAACATTTTAATAAAACTAACTAGTATAGTACATATATATGTACACTATTGCATTTATGATATAATATTCCATGCATTTCTTTCATAATCTCTAAATCCTTTTAAGTTCTGGTCAACCTAAAAAATTGATCCAGAACAAAATAAATGTAATATAATTCTATCAAAAAAATTTTACACACGTGAGTTAGTTCAGTGTGTTGTAATATTGGTTAAATATTATTAGTCCTACTTAAATATCTGTGGGTGTATCTATAACTATTCACACCACATTACATATCATAACCCTAGACACTTTACGTAGATTACATTCATTAGAAAAAAAAAAAAGATTAACGTGTGAGGTCGTAAGTGGTAGCAAGAAAGGCCTTCTGACAATTCACAACTACATTTTATCTCAGGAGCCTTCACAGCTGGCCTCATACAATTACATTTAGTAATATCACCATCATACAATACCATCAAACCCACTACATATATTGGGGTCTTGTCCGGGATAATTAAACCCAACAGTAAATATTAGGATCTCCTGGTGGGAGAAATAAAAGTAGGGAAATAAATTGTAAAATTCCCTTTAACATTAAAAGTGTCCCTACAGATAAAAGTTGGTGAATCTTCACAGCCAGTAATAATTAATTAGTTAACTGGTTAGTTAGAATTAGTTAGACTATAGTCATATAGTAATTAGAAGTACTTAGTGTATTTACTGGTTAGAGATTTATCTTGTATATTATTATATTGTCTAAAAAGTATGGCGGAGCTGGCAAAATTTAGATCAGCTGCTGTGCTCACCGCGAAGGAGATGGGAATGGATGGTCAGATTTTAATTCAATACGTAACGGCTGAATGTGATAAATATATTGAACGGGAAGAAAGGAGATTAGAAAAAGAGGCTGAAAGAAAATTAGAGGCTGAAAGGTTAGCTGAAGAGAAGAGGTTACAAATGGAGGCTGATAGAGAAATTAAGAGGCTGCAGATTGAGGCAGAAGAAAAACGACAGCAAAGGGAGGCAGAAGATAAAAAGGCCGAAAGGGAGGCAGAAGATAGAAGGTTGCAAAGGGAGCACGAATTACGACTAAGGGAGCTGGAATTACAAGGCCAGGCTCCTGAAAATGGTGCCAGCCCTTTTGCCTCAGATGCTACGCCCAGTCTGGGAGCCTCAAACTCAGCTATGGGGTTTCATTTAGACCATTTTGTTGAAAAAGACGATGACATAGAGGGGTACCTAGGACGTTTTGAGTTATTAGCTACTACATATGGGTTAGAGAGAGAGAGGTGGAGCTTAAAGCTATCACAGGGATTGAGAGGTACTTCTTATGAAGTATTTGCCAAAATGAACAGGGAAGACCAGGACAATTATGACATGTTAAAGCAGGCTTTGTTATTAAGGTACGAGAAGAATGGTGAATTTTATCGTAAGAAATTTAGAAATGCCAAACTGTTGTCTGGGGAGACATACCACCAATTCTCTGCTAGACTAGAAACCTATTTGGAGAAATGGACGGCTCTGGGGAAGACCCAAGATCTTAAAGAAATGATCATGATTGAGAAATTGAGAGAGTCCATGGCTCCAGACATGAGAAAATTTCTCATGGAACAAGGTGCAGAGAAGTTGGGGGAAATTTTAAATGTTGCTGAGAGGTATCAGGCAGCTCAGGCAGAAGTAAGTGGTGCTAAAAAGAAGCACATAGACAATTTTAAAGCTCCACAGCAATTTAATAAATTTGATAATAGAGAGCAGGGAAATAAAGGTAGGACAAACTTTGAGCGGCCAAGAAATGACTATCGCGACAGAAACTCACAGTTCAATGACCAAAAGTTCAATGAAAGAAAACCGTTGAACCAAGGAAAAAGATGGTGTAAATGGTGCAATAAGGATAACCATAACACCGAATTTTGTAGAAGGAAACCTTCAAACATTGCTGCAATGAAGTCGGGGACGCAAAGATTAAAGGTTAATCCTAAAAGGACAAAACAGGAACCTTATCACCCCCCAGTTTGTGAGGATGTTATTTGTAATGGGGTCACCATAAGGTGCCTTTATGATACAGGTTTGGATTATGATTCAGTTGTGAAGTCTAGCCTAGTGGACCCAAGTCAGTATACCACAGAAACAGTGGAAATACAAGGGGCGACCAAGGACATACCACTCATGACACTTCCCATCGCAAGGATAACGGTGAAAACTCGCTATGTGGAAGGAGAAATCAGAGCAGCAGTGATAGATGAACCAATCTACCCTCTGATATTGGGGTGTAGATTCGTCTTCTTGGGGAATCCCGAGAAACCTGTGATCATGGCGACAGTGCAGACCAGGTCACAGAAGAAGGAGGAAGAAGGTGAACCTATAAATGCTCATCCAGAGGAGATGAGGAAGGCGCAGGCTGAGGATAGGACACTCAAGCCCTGTTTTAAAAAATTGCCCAAATGCCACACACCTCCGAGCAAGGGGGAATATTTCATGAAGAACAAACTATTATACAGGAAGACAGGAACTAGGTCCACTGGTCACGGACAGTTAGTTCTTCCCAAGATATATAGGGCAAACTTAATAAGGAGCTTACATGTTGGAACAGATGGTGACCATGAGAAAGTCGGTACCATCTGCCAAAAGATTGCTCGAAAATACTATTGGCCCGACGTAAATGTCGATGTTGAAAACTTTGTAGAAGCATGTGGCGCATTTTATGAGGGAACACCCACAAAGGGAAAATATGTACAGGACCTAGAAACGCCACGGGGCAACTTTAGGCCTGAAAGGAAAACTAATTATACTCGGGTAGACAAAGTGGAATGGGAGCCCCCTTTTCACACCCAGTCTTCACTTGAATGGATTAACATGGCCACTATGCGAAGGGTACAAAGAAGAAATTTTACCCAGGATAAGATGACAATCCCTCGGTCAGACTTATATAAACTGGAAGAACAGAAAAGAGAGCGAAGATCTCTCATAAGCAATCTTAAGTGGGGAGACAAAACCCAGGAAAAAATTGGTAGTGGTCGATTTGTGAGTGATGATTCTCGGAAGAAAAGTCCTTAATATCAAGCTTCTAAGGGACGGGGCCAGAACGGGTTCCATGAAAAATAAGTATGATAAATTAAAGATCCAGATGTAACTTTATTAAGGACCTGGACAGATGAGAAGGCGGAAGAGACTGTTACCTCATCGTATCAATACGTGAACGAACTGACCACTCGTTTGAAAGCTGGATGGAAACTGGCAAATGATAATTTGAAACAAGCCAGGAAGAAACATGCAGCATATTTTTAATAGGAAGGCAAAGGACAGGGAACTGGCAGTCGGAGAGAAGGTGCTGCTTCTACTACCCGGAAGCCAGAATAAATTACAAATTGGTTGGCAAGGTCCATATACGGTTCTAGAGAAGGTGTCTAGAACAAACTATAAAATTGACAAAAAAGGGAAGGAGAAAGTTTATCATGTAAACCTGTTAAAGAAGTATCTGGACAGACCACTCCAGGAAAGCACCCCCTTATTGACCTTGGCTATTGCAACCCAGATGCAAAAAAGAACCACTCACCTCACATGAATACCCATTACATCCTTGTGAAACCGCAGCACAGGTAAAAGTCAGTAAGCACCTGACTAAAAACCAGAGGGAGAGAGTTCAACAGGTTCTGGAGGAACATACAGATGTATTAACAGATAAACCAGGCCATACAAATTTGCTACAGTATGACATGAAACTCGTAGACTCAAACCCAATCTGTATGAGAGCCTATTCTATTCCGTTCGCGAAGGAGAAGGCATTGAAGGAAGAAATAGAGTATTTGTTGAAGGAGGGGATTATTTCGCACAGTGAATCATCTTTTAGTTATAGTGTCGTTTTGTTGAGAAAACCGTCTGGGGAACACAGACTGTGCATAGATTACAGGAAACTGAATGCTGTCACAGAAGGACAAGTGGATCCATTACCAGACACAAAACAGTTATTTGCCAGACTGAACAAGGCAAAATACTTTTCAAAGGTGGATCTTAGTAAAGGCTATTACCAGATCCCAGTGAAGCCTGAAGTGAGACCTTATTTGGCTTTTAGCACTTCGGATGGACATTATGAATTCAATATGCTACCATTCGGACTGAAAAATGCTCCGAGTGTGTTTTCAAGGATGATGCGCAAATTGTTGGATCCCCTGAATAACCCATGTATCACGAATTTCATGGATGATATTCTCGTCGCCACAGAGACATTTGAAGAACACATTGAAGCTCTAGAGATGTTATTTAATAGACTTCGGGAGGCGAACTTGACTGCTAGGCCAACAAAATGTTGTATTGGATGTAAAGAGTTGGAATTCTTGGGGCACACTGTATATCAGGGTAATATGACCCCTGATCCTAAGAACTTGGAAAAACTGCAGAGAGCACCTAGGCCACAAACAAAAAAGGACGTGCGATCATTCGTGTCGTTATGCGGATTTTATCAGAAATACATCAAAAATTTTAACGCTATTTGTGCTCCTCTGACTGATCTGACTCGCAAGGGACTTCCAGATAAAATTATTTGGACTGCACAATGTGAACTAGCGTTCCAAGAGTTAAAGGAAAAACTCACTAGCAAGCCTATTCTCAAACTGCCTGATTTGACACAGGACTTTGTCTTAAGAACCGATGCAAGTAATGTAGGACTCGGAGGGGGCTTTGTTGCAAAGATCATCTTCACCTGATGGGGAACTTAAACCAGTCGCTTATGCAAGCCGCAAATTGAATAAGGCGGAACAAGGATACTCCACAAGCGAAAAAGAATGTTTAGCATTAATCTGGGCAATAAAGAAGTTTCAAATCTATCTGTATGGTAGGACTTTTGTGGTGGAGACGGACCATCAGCCCCTCGTATTCTTATCTCAGGCTAAGCATGAAAACGCAAGATTGCTGAGGTGGTCTTTGTTGCTTCAACCTTATCAGTTTAGTATCCAATATATCCCAGGCAAATTGAATGTCGGTGCAGATTTCCTCAGTCGGCACCCCTGTGATCAAAATTAGAGTAGTGGCAGACGTGAGGAGTAATTTTACCTATGTGTATCGCTGGTTTTGGAACTTGCCATAGGCATGTTTTCAAGTGGGGAGATGTGTAGTGAAATTAACAGAGATACAACGGTAAAATACCTCCAAAGATAACATTTAAGGATAAAAACATAATGCGTAGGCTGCTGATAGTACATGATCGCCCAGACCGCGGGTCATCACCCTCCATAAAAATTGACTTGCTAGACAGGAGGGGAACGGCGGATCAAAAAGGAAAAAAATATGACTGGAAAGATTGCGTGAGACTAGAAAGGCTAAGGAGACGCAATTGGGAGGGGGGAAACGGAGAAAAGTCACGTTTCCCAAGTTGACATAAAAAGTAAGCAACTCGACAGAAGGGACCATGGATATGATACGCCACAGTCATTTATTGGACGCTTTTGCGATACCAAGCTTTTGATTTGAATTGAGCGGCAGAACGCAGATGTTGGGAATATTACAAAAAATTAAAAAGTAACTTTTTCTTAATATTAATGTTAGGAATATAAAAATTAGCTGGCCGGATGGCCCATTCTGAGCAGTGAACTAATATGTTCTTAATTTTACAGACGGATAGATAATATTGAAGATAATGACAAAAGACAGTGTTGTTCACATCAGTGACGGACTGTATTGAATAAAAAGTGTCGCTATTTGCACAAAAAAAACACGACCTCGAGACGCTGGTGTTCAAATCTACTTAGTAGAGAAGTGAAGGGACATTGGTGGGAGCTATGTCTAAATATAACTTTTAACGACAAAAATTTGGAGGGGAGAGAAAGGTTGGTTCAAAAATCAAGTACGTTTTTGAAAAAAAAACAAGTAGAGACGGACAGACTAACAGATAAACATCCATACTTGACTGAAGCATGACTGAAATGACTTTAGGGTAGGAAATTTGAATTTAAAATAAACCTAGGCAGTGATTGGCCACAGACAATCATTATTAGCGCTCAGACGCGCAAGTGGGGCCATTCTTCAATAGTTGTTCAGTGATAGACACAGATTTTAAAGTGTGGTGATTTCCATATGAAAGAAAGTGAAATAAATTCAGGGACGCCATACTATAGCCAGCAGCTCAGCTGAGTTTTGCTAGCATTTCTGTGTTATTTATTCATAATCTGAGCTGTGAGTTTCAGTTGTCAACAAAGCAGTGTCTATTCAGTTGGTGACTTTACTCGAGTGTATCTGCGCAGTACTTGTGACAGAGACCACCATTATTGCCCGCCAGCACGGAGAGGTGGGACCACCAGATTTCAGCACCAGAGCTACAACTACAAGATGAGTGAGCCTCTGGTCTGCTGGACATTCACCAACGCCTTTTAGTCACTAATACCCCCATAAAAATTCCCACCATTTTCTGGACACTGTGTAGTCAATATAGACAGGTGTGATGAGGCCACCCCAACAGCACAAACATTAACTATCCTCCCAAGTAGATGACTACTAGAACATTTTAATAAAACTAACTAGTATAGTACATATATATGTACACTATTGCATTTATGATATAATATTCCATGCATTTCTTTCATAATCTCTAAATCCTTTTAAGTTCTGGTCAACCTAAAAATTGATCCAGAACAAAATAAATGTAATATAATTCTATCAAAAAAATTTTACACTATTGAGTTAGTTCAGTGTGTTGTAATATTGGTTAAATATTATTAGTCTACTTAAATATCTGTGGGTGTATCTATAACTATCACACCACATTACATATCATAACCCTAGACACTTTACGTAGCTACATTCATTAGAAAAAAAAAAAGATAAGTGTGAGGTCGTAGTGGTAGCAAGAAAGGCCTTCTGACAATTCACAACTACATTTTATCTCAGGAGCCTTCACAGCTGGCCTCATACAATTACATTTAGTAATATCACCATCATACAATACCATCAAACCCACTACAAAATGGCTGAAAAGTTAAAATCCATGTCTTTGAAAAGAAAGATTGAGCTATTACAAGAAGTGGAAAATAGTGGCAAAAAGAAAATGCAAATAGCAAAGGAATTCGACATTCCAAAATCAACGCTTTCAGGAATCATAAAACATAAGGATCGGTACAGAAAAATGTTTTATGGTGGACAAGTTGATTGTCACAGAATGAAGAACGGAAAAGCGGCGTGTGATGTGGTTGACACGGCAATCCTAAAATGGTTCACCATGGCGAGATCAGCAAATGTTCTTGTAAATGGACCTATATTAACTGCAAAGGCAGAAGAGTTAGCACTTCTGGAAGGTCGGACTGGCTGGAAATGTAGTCCTGGCTGGTTGGGTCTTTTATGCCGCGGTAGCATAGTGGTTAGTGCACTGGCTTCCTAGCGCAGTAGTCTATGGTTCGATCCCCAGATGAGGTGGGAATTTTTTAGGCCACAAACGGGTACCAGAGCAACCATGTGAAGGTTAAGGCGGCCGGGGTGATGCCAACCACATCACCACTAGTGTGCAGACGGTCAAGAAAATATGGGCCTAACACCATATTCCCAATATGCCTCAATGGGCGTGTAACGGGTTCCTTTACCTTTTTTTTTGTGTGGGGGGAAAAGCATTCTGTTAATGAAACGACTACCGAGTCATGGACGGAGGAGGTGCTAAAACCAGCCATGAGTAGGTATAATTCCGTTGATGTGTTTAATGCTGATGAAACTGGATTGTTTTGGAGATTGCTGCCTGACAATACTTTTTCCTTCAGAAATGAATAGTGTCATTGGGGAGGGGGAATGGGATGGAAAGAAAGAATCACAATTGTTGTGTGTACAAATATGGATGGTTCAGATAAATTGCCATTACTTGTAATCGGTAAATTAAAAAATCCACGCTGTTTTAAAGGTTTGAAAAAATTGTGTGTTGATTATGCAGCTAATTCAATAGCCTGGATGACATCAGACATTTTCACCAAGTGGCTATATGCATTTGATCATTCTATGGAACGTCATCATCACAAAGTTCTTTTGGTGCTTTACAACTGTTCAGCCCACATAAATGTTCAAAATCTAAAAGCAACAGAACTTTTATTTTTACCAACCAAATACGACATCCAAACTTCAGCCTTGTCACCAAGGTATTATTCAAAATCTGAAGGTTCATTGTAGATCAGCAATGTTGTCCAAACTTGTAGGTCACATTGATGCAGTACAGAGGAAAATTACAGACTTTTTCATTTAAGAGTGCTTTATCATTTAAGAGTGTGCAAATTCTAGAGATAATGATGACTGTGGGTTAACGGTACAAACTATTTCACAGTTGGAAGTTTCAATTGCATGGATAAAACTAACATGTATATAATGCCGGCTGGATGCCAAGATGATTTAATTTATCATTTCTTTGAATTTAAAGATGTCATAGAAAGACATTTTTATTAACTCAAGTACGGGTACTAAGATACAGAGGAAAATTGCAGCTTTTTCATTTCAAAGTGTAAAAAGTGCTGTTATTCTCTAGATATTTGTGCCAACTTTGTACATTAACAATTTTGGTGATTTACATATTTTCTGTGACATACTTCTGTCGTATTCAACGCTAATTCATTATTGTATTGTACGTTGTAAATGCATTACCATATGCTTGAACTCTTATCTGGATAAGAGGAATTTCTGATAAGAAGAACTATTTCTTGGGTCCCTGGTGAGTTCTCCTTATCAGGTCTGCACTGTACAGGGTGTCCATAAAAGATTGTACCGTACCCTTTTCAAAAAATGTATTCTCGGCCCCATGAAGTGGTTCGAGGATGCTTTCTATCACAAAAGTTGGATAATCTCTGCAAGATTTTAAGCCAATTACAAAGACTCAAAAAGAATGTACATATTTCTTATTTTTTCACCTACTTGACCAGTGTGCTGAGAGACATAGAACAATTACCGGTTGCAACTCAACAGCGAAAGTTTCACTTGAAATACCCGCTGCGCGCATGCGCACTTTTTTGAGTCTTTGTCTTGAGTCTTTTATATTACCAGCTCGGCAAAAGAGAACAAGTGGCAATCTTCAGAATCCGCACGGGCCACAACAGACTGGGATACCATCTATTCCCAAGCTAAAGATAGGGAGTACCGACAAGTGTAACTGTAGCATCGATAAAATGACTGCTGAACTTCTGTTTCAAAGATGCCCGACATATGAGGAACAGAGAAAACACATATGGTCGTCATCAATAATTACTATAGAGGTAAAGAAAACCTCAAGCGGACCACTGCTTTCTTTGAACACATTCAAGTTGACGTCTGAGGGTGTACGATGAAGAAGAAAAAATAAAATGGGTATGAATATGACAGTGGTGAAGACGAAGAAATAAGAAAAAAAAAGATAGACTACTGCTGATATTGATAAGGATAAGAACGGCTACTTACGGAATTCTGTTTCCAAATAAAAAGTTGATCGTATTGAGCAACTGAAAACAAGCTGGACGTCAGTTCCATCTACAAGTCTTCCCGAAATAACAGCAGATTTTCAAGTTTCTGTCAACTTTAAAGTTATTTACATAGCAACTAAATCTGTTAAATTTTGCAATGAATGGGTATGAAAAAAAAAAATTTGAAAAAAGGTCATTCGTCTTACGAGGACAAAAGAAAATAGCCAACGTTGCGGCCACAAGGCCTTCGTCGGGGAAAGGAAAGAAACAAAGTGAGGGCAAGAAATGACACATAAGAATCTAATTAAATATTTTAAAAAAAATAACAATAAAACATGGGTACTTTCCTAAAGACAGCTAAGATCTAGCACACCTACCGAAGAGAGAGTGCGCGTCATCCGGAAAGTAAACATACTCAGTGAGATGAAATATGAATGAATAGTTTTTTTTTCACGTCTGTGCCGATTTCGGGATGGAAGAAGCAAGGAACTTTTTCTCTTTTGGAAAACGGACAAACGTATGCAGACGAAGCCACGTACCAGTATTTTAACCCAGACCACGGAAGATCGGGTATCTCGGATACACTTCTAGATTCTATCTTCGGAAGAAAGAGATCTGTAACAACAACTGCGATGACACGTACCCTGTTAAGGTTCTCAAGTACTTCCAATGATTCGATCATTGTAACATTATTTATAAACCTCTAAGGTTTTCTATGACGAATTTTCTCCTGGTCGATTCTCCTTCATCCCATTTCAACTCCCAAAGGAGCATAGGCCTTCAGCAAACGTCTGCCAAATCTTCCTGTCCCGTGCTACCGGCTCAAGGTCTTTTCATGTCTTCTTCATGACCTTCATGTAAATCTCCTGGTTCGATTCCTCGACTAACCTATTTCTTCGGTTATTTTTCTGTTGGTGTGGCGAGATGTCGATTCCTCGACTAACCTATTTCTTCGGTTATTTTTCTGTTGGTGTGGCGAGATGTCGATTCCTCGACTAACCTATTTCTTCGGTTATTTTTCTGTTGGTGTGGCGAGATGTCGATTCCTCGACTAACCTATTTCTTCGGTTATTTTTCTGTTGGTGTGGCGAGATGTAGATTCCTCGACTAACCTATTTCTTCGGTTATTTTTCTGTTGGTGTGGCGAGATGTAGATTCCTCGACTAACCTATTTCTTCGGTTATTTTTCTGTTGGTGTGGCGAGATGTCGATTCCTCGACTAACCTATTTCTTCGGTTATTTTTCTGTTGGTGTGGCGAGATGTCGATTCCTCGACTAACCTATTTCTTTGGTTATTTTTCTGTTGGTGTGGCGAGATGTCAATTCTTTGACTAACCTATTTCTTCGGTTATTTTTCTGTTGGTGTGGCGAGATGTAGATTCCTCGACTAACCTATTTCTTCGGTTATTTTTCTGTTGGTGTGGCGAGATGTCGATTCCTCGACTAACCTATTTCTTCGGTTTTTTTTTTCTGTTGGTGTGGCGAGATGTCGATTCCTCGACTAACCTATTTCTTCGGTTATTTTTCTGTTGGTGTGGCGAGATGTAGATTCCTCGACTAACCTATTTCTTCGGTTATTTTTCTGTTGGTGTGGCGAGATGTCGATTCCTCGACTAACCTATATCTTCGGTTATTTTTCTGTTGGTGTGGCGAGATGTCGATTCCTCGACTAACCTATTTCTTTGGTTATTTTTCTGTTGGTGTGGCGAGATGTCAATTCTTTGACTAACCTATTTCTTCGGTTATTTTTCTGTTGGTGTGGCGAGATGTAGATTCCTCGACTAACCTATTTCTTCGGTTATTTTTCTGTTGGTGTGGCGAGATGTCGATTCCTCGACTAACCTATTTCTTCGGTTATTTTTTTTTTTTGTTGGTGTGGCTGTTGGTGTGGCGAGATGTCGATTCCTCGACTAACCTATTTCTTCGGTTATTTTTCTGTTGATGTGGCGAGATGTCGATTCCTCGACTAACCTATTTCTTCGGTTATTTTTCTGTTGGTGTGGCGAGATGTCGATTCCTCGACCAACCTATATCTTCGGTTATTTTTCTGTTGGTGTGGCGAGATGTAGATTCCTCGACTAACCTATTTCTTCGGTTATTTTTCTGTTGGTGTGGCGAGATGTCGATTCCTCGACTAACCTATTTCTTCGGTTTTTTTTTCTGTTGGTGTGGCGAGATGTCGATTCCTCGACTAACCTATTTCTTCGGTTATTTTTCTGTTGATGTGGCGAGATGTCGATTCCTCGACTAACCTATTTCTTCGGTTATTTTTCTGTTGGTGTGGCGAGATGTCGATTCCTCGACCAACCTATATCTTCGGTTATTTTTCTGTTGGTGTGGCGAGATGTCGATTCCTCGACTAACCTATTTCTTTGGTTATTTTTCTGTTGGTGTGGTGAGATGTCGATTCCTTGACTAACCTATTTCTTCGGTTATTTTTCTGTTGGTGTGGTGAGATGTCGATTCCTCGACTAACCTATTTCTTCGGTTATTTTTCTGTTTGTGTGGCGAGATGTTGATTCCTCGACTAACCTATTTCTTCGGTTATTTTTCTGTTGGTGTGGCGAGATGTCGATTCCTCGACTAACCTATTTCTTTGGTTATTTTTCTGTTGGTGTGGCGAGATGTCGATTCCTCGACTAACCTATTTCTTCAGTTATTTTTCTGTTGGTGTGGCGAGATGTCGATTCCTCGACTAACCTATTTCTTCGGTTATTTTTCTGTTGGTGTGGCGAGATGTCGATTCCTCGACTAACCTATTTCTTTGGTTATTTTTCTGTTGGTGTGGCGAGATGTCGATTCCTCGACTAACCTATTTCTTCGGTTATTTTTCTGTTGGTGTGGCGAGATGTCGATTCCTCGACTAACCTATTTCTTCGGTTATTTTTCTGTTGGTGTGGCGAGATGTCAATTCCTCGACTAACCTATTTCTTTGGTTATTTTTCTGTTGGTGTGGCGAGATGTTGATTCCTCGACTAACCTATTTCTTCGGTTATTTTTCTGTTGGTGTGGCGAGATGGAATTTTTGTTTTTTTAATGACGTATCCCGTTCAACCCTTGATGGGTTATAATTAGGGCATGTATTAATTCAAGAAAATAAAGTCAGATTTCCAGTACCGGTACTCAAATATAATACATTCTTACCCCCTCCACTCAGACCAAATAGAGTAAATCAAAACCAAATTTGTGTGATTGTTTTTGTGTGTCGCCTCTCCTTTCCAAGAAACAAACAAACTATTAAAAAAAAAAACAGATCGAAGTTAAATAGTAAAATAATAGTTCCCAGAATTGGAGAAGAGAACAGAGGAACTAAAGGTAGGGATGGCACAGGGACAAGTCAGGTAAATAACTGCACAGTTCTAGATGGTAGGTGCAGCTGTGAAGCAAGTCACCTTCTCGCTAGACCTATCCTATGCTCCAAGGATGCCTCAATTGATAGCCGATGAGAAATGCAGCTCGTTAGTTATCCCTACACATTTTACAAATATTAAATATTCTTTGAATTTCAGACAAGAACAAAAAACTAGAACTGCAACTGGAATTTAAACAAAATAAATCAACTGCAATCTATAAAAAAAAATATGAATAAACTTTAATAATTAAAATATAAATTTAATTAAAGTTGCAGGTAGATATTTACAAAAATAATAAGCTGAAAACTAATATAATAAACTGTCAATGTCTTTTAACATCAAATCGGCCATTTCGTGACTTCTGGATTTGCTTCTTTAATGAAACAGTACTTTAATGAAACATCTCCTTCAGTTCTTTCTCTCCAGACACTTCTGCCATTGATCAGGTGTAGACTTTCCAAGACAGTTAATTAAACTGGACAAGTAGAGACGATGCTACCACCAGTCGATGCAGAAGTAGTCCTTTATGTTGTTGTTGATTTCGTCTACTATGTTGCTGTAATACCCTGTTCAACCTGAAAGTTGGTTATAATTGGGGTTCTTGGTTGCGGCTCTCTCTGGGATAGGAACCTGTAAACATATGCACTAAGACGCCCCTCTGATGATGACTGGGCACTATTGATCAGAATCTTCATTTATATAACATAGTCCTGAGGCCGTGGTCATGTCAGTCAGAGAAGTACGTCATACAATCAATAAAACACATCGAAAGACTATGTACATCAAATAAAAATACGGTATTTTCTGCATTATTAATTCCCTTTGGTCCTTAGTTATGTCAAAATGGTCTCCCTTTATACAGATTAAGAAATTGCTACGAACGAGAATGTAAATGAAGAAGCAGAAGAAGAAATAAATAAAAAAAGAAGAATTCTTGTGCACCGACCATTAAAACTAGCCCTAAAAAAGGACTGAAAGCTTTTATAGCTAGTATTGAGCAGCCATGACAAGGACTCTAGCTGCGTCAATGCTGTTCAGGATTGTTTCCGGTTATATTCAGCTGGAGACTAACTTCAGTTAGTTAGCGTAGTTGTATTACCCGATATGACACAAGTACAGTTGACATTCAAAAATCCGGAGACCTCCAGACCTGAGGAGTGCCGGATTATTGAAAATGCCGGATTTTTTATGGTTATATACGCTGTATATATTTAACAGAAAATGACTACCTGTACAGTCCTTTAAAGAAAGAAAATTAAAAACTAAATGAAAAGCAAATGAAATTTTAATGTTCATCAACTAAATAAAACAGTTCTACAGAATTTTAATGATAAAATGAGAAGGAATGAGCAGGAATGCCTGTTAACACGTGCAAGCAAGACCCAACAGCTGCATCAAAACATAAACGGCTCCAGAAAACAGAGGCGCGCCATCGCGGTAAATTAAAAAAATGCGCTCCGAAATCCATGCCGGAAATCTGAAGGAACCGGATTATCGATGGCCGGATTTTTGAATGTCAACTGTATGTAAATCAAAGTCAATCATAACATCAATGTTAAATAATATATCAATTTACATGACACCAAGATACTTTGTAATCTAACGATCAATACAAGTTTAACATACCCTGCAGACACAATAGTACGGATCTGAACTATCACTGTTCAAGTCGGCATACAAAGCAGGCTAGTTTGGCTTTTCTCAGCTATGGGCTGTGCCTATGTGGCTTCTACAAGTGTGGGTCACTCCGCTGGACGTGTTCTCAGCTATGAAATCTTGAAGTGAAATTTGGAGAGATCAGAATTGAGTCTTAAGCTGGCTTACATACACTTTCCCAGTCCATATGAAATTGATTAAGCTCGTGTTTTATTGGATCTCCCTCACATCAATCTGATTGGTTTCTTCTTCTTCTTCCTCGTTCGTCCTGAAAAGGACGTTGGTTGCGTTGTGTCTGTTTACGCCGGGGTTTCTTCTTCTTCTTCCTCGTTCGTCCTGAAAAGGACGTTGGTTGCGTTGTGTCTGTTTACGCCGGAGCTGTGATATCTGCACCTTTCGGTCGACACATCCGACTTCAGCACGGCATTTTTTGGGACCGGGTTTGCCTTCCCTCTGCGATCCCTACTCTCTCAGCCAGACTGCAGTGATGCAGCCTGTTTCCAGGACCACCACGTTGAGGTGGAGTATGGTCTTGGTCAGCTCTGGTTCACTGACCCTGATGCAAGCAGTCAAGCTATGGGTCGCTGACTGCATTCTCTATAACTGCATCTTTGGGTCCCTGATTGGTTTAATCTGTCTCTAGTTGAATCTCATCTTTTTCATTTCGTTCCTCTGCGTTTGATTGGCTCTGTTTCGCACTTGTGATCGGTTGCTTTCTTTTTCGTCTCAGAATAATTAGGTGATTATAAAATGATTTTCCTATGTGCACGTTTCTGTCTTAATTTCGGCGTTGCAGTACGGTACCTAATATTTGGGTTTATGGATTTTTCTAGGGCATCATATCTTAAGACCTATCAGCATGCCAAATTTCAGACTTCTAGGTACGATAGCATAGAAGTGGTCAATTTCGTGCGGACATATGGACAACAGGTTAAGAAACCCTGCTGTAGAGAGAGAGAGAGAGAGAGAGAGAGAGAGAGAAAGATAGAGATGAGGCCATGTCACAATACGCAGCACTTTCGTATACCCGCATGTATAAAAAGTAGTTCAATAGAAGATACAGCCGTAGGGGAGTGAAGTTTTAGATTTCACTATATTAGGTCCAACGTTATGAGATCATGTTCCCTTCCTCGCTGCCTTTGCCTTCCCTAACTCAAGAGCAGTCAGGTATACATTTGTAGCTGGATATACTGCATGCAGCATAGTGACACTACCAAGTGTCTGCTCTTCCGACTCCATTTTTGAAAGAAGCGATCCTCACTCATTATTTGTGTGACAAAACATTTCTTTTAACCCCCTCCACCTCACAAAATCTTCTTTTCTGTTGTCTTGTGTTCTCGATCATGTCTGTCCTTGACTTCTCACACCTGACCATCTGTGGCAGAGATATTATGATTAATAAATTTCAGATATTTATTCTTTATTCTGCACTTGCCTTTTACTTCTCTTTCGCTCTTTTACCCTTCTTTTTTCGCATACGCTCGATTGTTAAGATATACTCTCCCATTCATACCTTTGCCTTTTCCTTTCTAATCTAGCAACGCATTTTATTGCTGTTTAGCTAAGTTCTTTGATGAGACCGAATCGTGTTAATTCGTTCTCGACAGGGATAGGAAGTAAGACTATCGTCTATTATTTTCATCTGATCTGTCCGCCTATCGTTAATTATTCTCGGTGAAATATCGGAGATGAAAGACATTGATCGCTGGGAACGGCCATATGAAGCAGAACGTGTAAAACGCACACCGTGAGTTTTATTGCCATTGTCTGATCAGATCGAGAGAATGTACTGTAGGTGTTAAGTCTGGTCTTGGTAAGGGTGTGAAGAATTCGTTTTATGCGTAGAATGAGCAAGGAAATATGTAAATCTGGACGTAGGTGCTAACATCTGGCGAATGAGTCGGGTCGGGTTATAGACGTAACCTTCAAATGATTTCGGAGAGATATATACTCCAGAATTCTAACTTAATTCATCCAGTACAGCCAGAAAGACTAGAACCATCTAGCTTTCGATTCCTAAGATCTCTGTTAATAGAAGCATCATTTAGTTGGTCGATTGGAGATCGTTTACTTCTGCGCTAATGGTAGATATATATATCTAGTACTGTTGAGTGATTTTAGTAGTAGATCGCCTATTTCATTTTTACATAGTTTAATTTCTGTGCAGAGTGATTAAAGGATAAGTCAGTTATATTCTTTAAGTTACTGTGTTACAGTGGAGAGCAAAATAAATTAAAATTTCTAGCTACAACTCATACAGCTATATATTGCGCACATATTCTTTTGTATGTGACGCACAGATTACTGTTGGTAGGCATGCAAATGTAAAGTGTAACTATTTATTTATGAATCAATGATTCTCAGTCTCAGGGACAGAACCCTGATTGTTCGATGTAGTATTCGGTTCTATGGGTTATCTGTTCTTGTGTCACAATCTGGCGTATGAATAATAGATTTACGTCATTTTTCGTCTGGTATGGCCAGAAACAGATTGGTCTTGCTTAAAATGTTTATGGCCCGAATTTATATTTATTCCTTGTCTATTTAAGGTGATTCGGTCTTATATCTTTGTATCTTGGTATTTCTATGTCGGACTATTTTGTGAGCTGAACTCTGGGGTGAAAGGTCTTTCTGCGCATGCGTCGATTGAGGGTGTGGACAGAGAAGGCTGTTATGTCGTCGCTACTATGGGCTGGTCGAATAGAAAGTTTGAAGATTGATCTCTGTGATTTATTCTAGGAAGGAGATTGTTTCTCTGTATGAGTGTATTATCAGAGATTCTGCTAATGTCCATTATTAACGCCTAGGAATGGCGTGCGTTATTCGCTTGTATGTGTTTTCCTAAAGCCAGGTAAAACCAGAACATTTTTTGCTGAACTTTTTTGCTAAGCCTAGATGGGAGACGTATTATCGTATATTTAGGATTGTTGATTACAGATGAAGATGACGTGTTATCTTGCAGCACTAGATCACTTGATGTATCCAGCTTTATTGATAGCAGAAATGTATAGAAGCCCAATGAGGACATTTATGTACGAATTACGAATTAATTCTGCTTCATAATTTTCATCCTGGGTGAGCGAAGCTCACGGAGGAGAGCCATCTTGGATTCCCGCCATTGTAAGCGGATCATTGTCGGAGAACAGAAACGGTCTTATTATCTGACGATGGTACAGAGATCTACATTTTATGAAAACCCACTACTGTGGTTTAATATTGTTGCTATAAACTTTTGATGAATTTACGGCTTGAGAAACTTAGCCAGGAGAAGGTTCTGACAGTGAACCATTGTTGATGTTTATGTATCCACCTTAACTGACGCGATTAGTCAGTTGAAGCATGAGACGATAGACAACCAGAATATTGAGTGCTTGCCTACCATCGTTCCATTATATTTACATGCTACAATCTGATATTGTCACCCATTTTTCAAGTATACGATGATTTTGTGCCAACCTGTTCAAATGACTGTAATCGTGACGTCGAAGTGTACGTCCATTATATTGTATGAAACGACATCAGTGGTCTGCCCTTTATTGACTTCAAGCTATGATTGAGTGAGTGACCTGTCAACCTAACAACTATATACCCATTCGCGTTATTTACATCTACACTCTCACTCTATGTCAACACGGTCCCTTGTCAGCGCCCCAACACTTGACGTACAAGGTGACCTAACTACTTAACACTGTGTCGGGAAGAGTTGACCATTCATAACCTTATGAAAGCAGTATCATCGAACATTGTCGTAGATCTTTAGATAGGAGAATTTAAGACTTGGGTTGGTCCCTTCTGAATAGAGTGGAATGAGTGAGAGTCACAGTGTGAGTTAGTAAAGGAAATAGATTCCACGAGTGAGATGATAGAATAGTGATAGAGGCTGTCTCTGAGATGCGAGAAAATCTTCTCTCTCTCTCTCTCTCTCTCTCCTATCTTCTACGACAGATTTTTAAGCAGTCAGACAGTCTACCACATATACATATATTACATATATTATATCTACTCACGGGCACGCACATACACGTGACGACGGTTACACACACAGACGTGGGAAATCTATAACAATGATTATATAAATATTTAGAACGAGCTGACCAGCACACTGATTTAATTTATGGGTAAGTTTATTTATCATTATTAAACTTACGACACAACATATAAATTTTACATCAAAAGAAAACATATACAAATAGTCATAAAAATCAAGAAAATGCTACAAGGATGATAGCCCCGTTATGCCCTTAACTCTAGGTTTAGCCCACAGCCCCGTTAGGATGACAGATGATGGCCCAAAAGAATTAGAGATGCATATGGTTAGGGTCTAATATTGTCCCTTTTCTAGAAGGTAAGAACTGACTTATGACAGCAGTATCTATTCTAAAGGAACAATTACATTAAGCAGCAAATCTTTCTTCAGGAAAAAAATTACAAAAAAAGAATGAATGCATTAAACCAACGAACATCCTTCCGTCACTTTCACTCGGTTCTCTCACCCTTACCTAAAACTTGATGTTGTTCACCGTCTGGCGCAACCTTAGGACACTTCTCTACAGTGAATCTGGATTCTTTGGATAAAGCGAATCCCAGCTCTACAAATACAGGTTTTCTTCCACTGTTTTCGGGGAGCGTTCGCTTCACCAGTTAAACTTTAGATTTACTTTTAATGTCACTATGATCAGGTTTGATAAGCAAGTTTAAACGGGCACACAGAGTTCGGAAAAAAAACACACGTGGATTCCCTTAAGTTGGAAAAGATGACCAGTGGACAACTGCTCTCAACAGATAGTCTTGGTTCACTATCCACTCTTTCAATAGTGTTGGAAATGTAAATGTTAGTTCTTGCAATTATTCTCGCCGCCAGGCAGCATATACATTTAAATTTGTGGAGCAATATGAACTGGCTCAAAAGCCCAGTATATATTTCTATTCTTTAGGAACCGTTTGTGGGATTTGTATTACTGTCTATCTCTGATGGCATATGCACTGTCACGAGTGTTACTTGAAAAAAAAACCCCACGTGGTTAAAGATAGGAAATGTCTATGCTTCTCACAAGTATGTCCTTTTTACTAAACGCTGGAAAGTTGGGTACCACCGTTTCACTATATAAAAGAAAGAACACATATCAAATCATTTACATATATGTACTCATTATAACTTACATTTTAAATAGCACGCCTACAGCTTGACTTATATTTAAAACTTCCCGTAACGTAAGTTATATAAAAACAATCATCAGGAATTTAGGAATATCTTCGTATTCCGTCACTATTCACTGATGTAGCATCTAGCATTTATAAGTTTGTTATTAAAACAGTTTCGACTGAGTATTTAACAGTTAAATTAAACTTATTTCAGCTACTTGTTTAGTAAGCTAAAAATATAATTTATTTTGTATTTCCACTGCAACTCGACGATTTAAAGAAATAACAAACTATCAAAATATTCACTCTGCACACAGAACTAGTTTAAAATGGAATCGGCGATTTAACACTAAATCACTTCACAAAACTAGATATCTATTATATATAATATTAATATACCTCAACCACAGAATTACTAAGAACGTTAAACCACTTCGACCAAACTAAGGCCATCTCTATTTACAGAGATTATTTAGAAATCGAACGAAGGTTGTTCTAGTCTAACTGCAAAGGTACTGAGTGAAATGAAATAGTTTCAAACGTGGGTTAATATTTTAAACCAGACAAAGGATGAACTATTATTTCGTAGAACGAAATGCTCTCCCCTTTCCGGCTTAAACGATACGTTTCACACCTAACATGTCGTAACTGCCACCACTGACCAAGATGTACGCGTGTCAGTTTCAAATCTCAGACAACCTGTCTCCAATGCAGGGCAGTTTTCACACTACAGCTGACCATGGCCCACAGTGAGCGCCGTGTCAGTTTGGGGATTTTTGAGACAAATGTCTGAATACTGACCGGTGCAGATGTAAAGTATCACACCTCACCGGGACTTATGCCGAGAAGAAACTCGCGCGCTCGGTGAGAATGTAGACTATTGTCTACGTCCTATGTTCAGCGAACCGACTTATCACGCCTTCTGACGCCCTGCAGCCCTGACATCTACGTAATATCGTCCTAGCGCGATTCTCAGTTTTGAGAAAAAAAAACAGGTAAAGTTTAAAAATACTGAAGAAAATATTTTTCGCAACCGAGTGATGCGAAAAATACAGGAAAAACAAGTATGGAAAGAATATAAATGAAAGGATTAGGGTGAGAGAATAGGAAGAAGATGTAGGTAATTTAATGACATAAAGACCTACGTGACAAACATCACAACAACACCCCCAATCAAAAGTGTTCTTTATCACTATAAATAAATTTAATTAAATTGCTAGTAACCAGTCAGAGAATAGTTTTACCATCAAAATTAATGCACTGTTTCATCACTGAGTATTGACGAAATACGTATGTATTTCTAATTCATGATGATTGTTTTTTTAAATGACTAGAATTTATTTCACGGAAGTTTAAACGATGAAACAAGCGCTAAGCTTATAGTCTCTAACTTGAAATTAATAACCGAAGTGAATATTATGTTTTACGCGAGGGTAGGATAGGATGTGTATAATATTATGTTTAAGTATTCTGTATGTTTCTTTTTCTTTATACAGTATTCTGGGTAAAGCCCAACATCTACCAGCGGTTTCCGTATATGAGAAGAACTTAGAAGAAACATTTTTGTAATTTAAATAAGTGAGTTTTCAAGTTACAACCTGTCTGACATTGTGTTTGCATCCAGAAAGACAGCGTACTCATCTCACGAACTTTAATACTAAATGCAATAACTGGGCCTATCAAGCCAGATTATAATTCTTCCCAACATTCTCATTGTATATTCAGCCCCTGTGGTGAGAGAAATTACAAACAGTAACATTTCCGACGTTTTTTACTAGACTAATTGTGGTGTGACCAAGAATTTTTACATTTGAGAGAAGTTACCGACATATCATTTTCCTAAGTAGTGGAAACCTCATGATTCTGACACTGTGAGCCCGTTTAAACTTTCTTACCCAAACTGATTCAAGTGACCTTAACAGTATCTTAAAATATAATTGTGAAGTGAATGCTCCCCGGAACATTGGAAGAAACCTGTATCTGCAGAGCTGGGATTCTCTTTAACAAAAGAATACAGATTCACTGTAGAGAAGTGTCCTGAAGTTTGCGCCAGACGGCGAGAAACACCACGTGTGTAGGTAAAAAAGTATGTCAGGGGCCCCTGTTGAATGAACAGAGAGAAAGCAGAACGAGTGATTCTTTCATTTTTTATATTCATGCACCCACTTTGAAATTTCTTTATGAAATTGTTGTTGCAAATGCTGATTTCCTCTTAGGATAGATTAATATATCAACTCTGTTCTTAACTGTAGAGGGAAATCCTAGACCATAGCGTATAAATCTGTGACTCTTTGGGGCTATAACTTTTCTTCTAACGGGATCGTGGGCTAAACAGAGGGGGAAAGGATTACACCTATGGGTCTATTATTCTTTTAGTTATTCATTAACCTATGTGTATTTATATGTGCTTGATAAGCAAACTTATTTGTTGTGGAACATTTTCTTTATGTTAATAAAATTTATTCATGTGTGTCGGTCAGCTTGTTCCAAAATATCTATACTGTATTCCATTGTTATAGTTTTTCACGTCTGTGCGTTTAACTGTCGTCACTTATGTGGATGTGTATGTGAACGGTATATATAAATTATTATATATGTTCTAATAGACTGTCTGACTAACTAGTTCTGTTGTAGAAGATAGGCTGACCGAGAGAAGCTTCTCGCGTTCAGGGACAGACTCTAATTAGTTTCCACCATCTCACTCGTGAAAATCTATTTTCTTTACATTACCTCTCAATGAGCTATCACCTGTTCTAATCTATTCAGAAGGGACCAATTTATGTCTTAATTCCCCTATCGAAAATCTACGACACCATCTAATCTTCATTTCTGTTGTCTCATGTTCTGGATTATATCCAACGGGCTGTTGATTACCTTAATTTATTTATTTGTTTTTCTTCCCCAATCCTAGAATAAGAGAGATCTAGGGAGGCCGAGGAAACAGATGTGCACTTTTATTTCAAGTTTTAATAATATAATTAGTATTGTACATTTGATTTACAAGATATTTGCTAGTCAGACACGGCAGGTTAAATCCCTAAGTACCGTATAAAGCAGAAGTTAATTTCGTGTAGAATCAACGCCCCAGGCTTTTTGTCAATTTAATGTTACATTTTTTGACTGCAAGCTATAAACTTCTTAAAAAAAATTATTTGTGGGTTTTTAGTGCATTAAAAGCCCGCGTTTAAAAAATGAAAGAATTATTGAGAAAACTTGTATTTATTTTCTTCTTTTTTTAGTGTTATTTTTTTTGGTTTTTAAATTTAAGTCAAAATGTAATCGATCCGCTAATGACATTGACAATATCATTTTGCGATAAACGGTAAGTCATATAAAAGTAAAAAACCAGGAGGCGGATTGCATTTATTCCTGTATATTACACGGAAAAAGAAAAAAAATTAAAAAAAATATTTTTTTGTAAATTCAATATAAAGTTACATCAAAGTTTAAAAAAATAAGAAAAAAAAAAAAAAAAAAAAGTATTTAATGTAAAAAGAAGAAAAGAATAAATGTCAGTACGCCCGTGTCAATAAAAAAAAAAAAAGAAAATTTTGATGTGTGCCAAAGCCCGCGAATAGTAAATTACATTTTTTTTTTAAAGGGGTCAGTGTAATGTTAATAAAAAAAAGATTAAAGGAAAAAAAAAATTAAAAAAAAAAAAGTTGTTAAAAAAAAAGAATAAAAGAAAAAAAAGGAAGAAAAAAGAAAATCGTGTGTCTTGGGGGGGGGTTGAAAAAAGGCATATTTAGTGTCGTTCAATTTTTCTCTCAAAAAAAAAAAAGTGACAATAAAAAAGAAAAAAAAAAAGAGAAAAAAAAAAAAGAATGAGGTTGGAAAAGAGAGAAAAGCACCGGAAAAAAAAAAAAGAAGAACTTAGGCTGACGTGGCCTGGTCCCTTTTCTCTCGCCGTCAAAAGAGGTTAGAGAGGTTTGGAAGAGAGAGAGCACCGGACTATCCTGTCGGCTGTCTTCTTCCTGGCCTGGTTCCATTCTAGTCCTCGGCCCTTCAAAGATTGCCTAATGTTGTCCTCCCAGTAGATTCTGGGTCGTCCTGAGGGTCTGGATCCCTGGCTCTTTGTTTCCCATGCTTGTCGTGGTAGCCGATCTTCTCTCATTCTGCAGACATGGCCAATGGACTAGTTCGAACTCTTTGCAGGGGGGGGGGTCTGTCGACTTCTGCAGGGGTGGGATTTTAGGTTCCTTCCCTCTACGTAGGTTTGTAGAGGTTTGGAAGAGATAGAGAGTGCACCGGACTCTGGGTTTGCCTGGACCATGTCTCTTCTTGTTACTTCAACTATTGCCTAATGTTGTCAGATACTCTGGGTCGTCCTGGGGGTCTGGATCCCTGGCTCTTTGTTTCCCATGCTTGTCGTGGTAGCCGATCTTCTCTCATTCTGCAGACATGGCCAAACCATCTTAGTTGGGACTGTTCTACTTGGGTCTGCAGGGGGTGGGATTTTAGGCCTTGACGTATCGTCTGGTTGCGGACCATGTCTCTTCTTGTTACTGTTCCCAGACCTCATTTCTGAGGTTTGGATCTGGTTTTTGTGGGTTGTAGTCATTGCCCATGACTCGCATCCATATGTCAAGACTGGGACATAGGTGGGGCGGTGTGCAGCCATCTTCGTTCTGTTACCAACCTATCTCTTGCTGAGGAATCCTCGATTTATGGCCTGAAAAAGTCTCCCAACTGCTGCTTTTCGAGTGGCCAATTCTTTGATGCCTCCCTGTCACAAAATTAACCGTGATACAACGTTAAAATATCTCCAATGATACAACGTAGGGATAAAACTAATGCGTAAGCTGCTAGAATACATGATCACCCACGCCGCGGGTCATCACCCGCCATGGAAATTAAATTGTCAGACTTGAAGGCAAAACGGAACGGGATGAGAACGGAGATCAAAAGGAAAAAAATCTGACTGAACGCGTGCTTGAAACTAGCAAGGCTAAAAGGCGCAAGTGGTGGGGAAAGGAGGAAAAAGTCCCGTTCCCCAAGTTGACATAAAGTAAAGAAATCGACAAAAGGGACCTTGGATATTATACGCCACCGTCATTTCTTGGACGCTTTTGCGATAACTTAGTCCGTTTAATTGAATGCAGTGATGAACGCATTCCAGAAGATTCTAGAAAATATTTGAAAAGTAACTTTTCTTAATAATAATGTTAGGAATATAAAACCTAGCTGGCCGGATGGCCCATCTTGAGCAGTGAAATAATATGCTTTCATTTATACAGACGGACAGATAATAAGAAAGATATTGACAAAAGACTGTGTTGTTCATATCAGCGAGCGTCTGCATTGAAATAAAACATGTCACTAATTTTCAAAAAATTGTGGCCTTGAAGACGCAAGTGCTAAAATCTAGTTGGAATGAAGAGACGGGGTGGGATGGTGAATTGTGGCTAAAAATAACTTTAAAGGCAAAATTGTGTAGGGGAAGGCAGAGTTGGTTCAAAAAACAAGTGTGTTTTTTTGTGAAACGCAAGTAGAGACGGACGGACCAACAGACAATAAGGCATACTTGACTGAGGTATGACTGAAATGACTTTTTTGTAGGATATTTGAATTTGAAAAAGAAAAGGCAGTGATTGGCCCTAGATGAATATATTATCGGCGCTCAGACGCGCATTTTGTGCCATTCATTATAAGTTGTCCTAGTAGACACAGTGAATTATTAAGTGGTGTAATTCCCAGAAGCTATTGAAATATTTAGAGGGACGCCATCATAAGGCCAGCAGCTCAGCTGAGTTTTGCTAGCATTTAACTGTGTTCTATATTCATAATTCTGGTAAGACTGAAATTATTTCTTTGTACATTTTAATATTTGTTTAAGGTTTCGAGTGATTTGATACTTCAATAGCATAATCTGTCCCTTACAACAAGTAAGGATTCGCTCTAGACCCCCCGCCCCAGTTCAGGGTCTAGAGACAAATAAAATACATAAACTCCAGCAAGGATTATGAAGGACAGATCAAGTGTTGAGATCAGTGAAACATATCACCTATCCTATTCTATGGCAGGAAACTAATGAATATATTTCAGAATCTGTAGTCTGGGAGAACTTAGCCTATGTGAAACCAACTTGGTAAGATGTGTTGTTTGGTCAGAAAGATCTGACCCGTCTATGTGGTGTTGTTGTTGTGTAGTGTTGTGTCCAGAAATGGTTAGAGGATGGAATTCTGACACATGACTAATACTTTGATTGCAGAACTGTGAGTTTCAGTTGGCACCAATGCGGTGTCAAATGAGTTGTTGAATATTACCAGAGTGGACCCGTGCAGTAACATTTGGTCAGAGCAGCCTATTATAGCCCCCAAGCACGGAGAGGTGGGGCCACCAGACTTCTGATATTGCCCCCAAGCACGGAGAGGTGGGGCCACCAGACTTCTGATATTGCCCCCAAGCACGGAGAGGTGGGGCCACCAGATCTCAGCACCAGAGCTACACCTTCAAGCTATGTGAGCGTCTGGTCTGCTGAGAATTCACCAACTCAACTTATTTGCTAACACACCCATAAATTTCCATCAAATAACTGGACAATGTGTAGTCACCATAGACAGGGAGTGATGAGGCCACCCCAACAGCACATCCATTAAATGTTCTCCCAAATAGATTACAACTATAAACAGTAATAATATTAACTAGTCTAGTAACATATATATGTACACACCTTGCATTTATTATGTAATATTCATGCATTTCTTTCATAATTGATAAACCTTTCATATGTTCTGGCCAAAATAAAACCTTGGTTCAGAACAAATAAATGTAAGAAAATTACTATCCAATTTTTACACACTTGAGTTAGTTCAGTGTATTATAACATTTATTAATATTATTAGACTTAGTAAATATCTGTGTGTGTGTATGTAACTACCACAACACTTTACATATCATTACCCTAGACATTTAACGTAGCCACATTCATTAGTAAAAAAAGATAGGTGTGAGGTCGTAGTGGTAGCAAGAAGGGCCTTCTGACAATTCACAGCTACATTTTATCTCAGGAGCCTTCACAGCTGACCTCATGCATCACACTTAGTACCATCACCATCATACCATCAAATCCACTACACTCCCTTTCGGTCTATAATAGCTCCGAGGTATTTAAAGTGGTCGACCTGCTCCAGGACCTGTTCTCCCAGCTTAATCTGATGTCTTCTTTCTTGTCGTGATATCACCATGGATTTTGTTTAACAGCTGCTTATGACCATCTCTCTCTTCTCCAGCTCTACCTTCCAGACTTGCAGGTTGGATTGGAGATGTGCCTCTGATTTAGCAATCAGGGCAACATCATCAGCAAATGCCAGCTCCGAAATATAGAGTACCGTACCAGGAAAATATAGGAAATTCCAGTACCCCACTGAATACTTTCATGTTCTCTCCTTACATGCCTTGATGCCATCGTCCATGAGGAGTATGAAAAGATACGGTGATAGGATATCACCTTGTCTTACCTGGTGGTCCTGAACTTTTCTGACATGGTTTGCTGTCCTCACATAATTTCTGCAAGACTTGTAGAAGCTCTGTATAGAGGTGCTGGAATGTTCTTTCTTGCCAAACAGTCCCAAAGTTTGCTCCAGGGGACCCTGTCAAATGCCTTTTCCAGATCTATGAAACAAAGATGAATCTCACTCTTATACTCAAGGGCCTTTCAGTTTGCTCGGAATCCGCACTGAACCTCATCCAATTGTGGCTCAGCCAGGCGTCGGAGTCTCTACTCTAGGATTCTAGAGTAGATTTTACCAGGGACACTGAGAAGGGATATGCATCTAGTTTCCACATTGTCGATTGTCACCCTTTTTGAAAATTGGTGTTATGATGGCAATTTTCCAATCCTTTGGTATGATCTTGTTGCACCACGCTGCCTGTAGGACCCTTAAGAGTAATAGGTCGCCTGATGCTCCCATGTACTTAACCATTTCTGGTGTAAGGACACACACTGAGGAAACCTGTTGATAGCATTACAAGGCAGTCCTTGTTCTGGAACCCCCAGGGCAAGAGAGGCAGAGGTAGATCAAGAAGCACATGGAGAAGAGAGCTGGAAACAGAGATGAAAATGATGAGAACGTGGAAAGAACTTGAGATGGCACGTGACAGGAAGACTTGGCAGTTGTTTGTTGAAGGCCTATGCTCCATTGGGAGTGGAGGGTTATGAATGAATGTGCCCCATATGGAGCTGAAAAGGTATTGAATATGATGAGTTTCACCCAAGTGATTAGTATGAAAAACTAATCCATGCACCCACTGAATTGTTAAAGGAATTTTAGAAACCATGAACAGCTTTCTGATCTCTTCCACATTCTTTCTCACAGTCAATTGCTTCTCTTTTCTGCTGCCGCCTGTGAAGTTTTCCCTTGTTGATTTAGTGCGGTCTCTGCAACATTTTTCACTTCACGACACAATTATGCGATGTTATAAAGTTTACCAATTATTTTTATTGATAAATGATAAGTGAAACTTAAATTTTGTCTAAACATATATAAAGTTGGAATTATTCCACTTGGAAATAAAAATAACTGGTAATACAGCATATCACTAATTCCAATTAATGTTTAAGTAAATGGCTCACAACTGTGACAAAAACTGAAAGTGGTTTATTTACAATTAAATACAAGGGAGAGAATCTTGGAAAAGTAAAACAGAGCAATGGCTGAAAGTTGTCTACCGTGACTAAATATCTGTGTATAAGAAAAATGTGCGAAAAAGGTATTCTGGTAGCTTTTTTCTTTGATGGACATTACTTCCATTTTCTCATTATTTATGCTGAGTTCCTTGCTGTTATTTTCTTGAAGGTCCTCACTGTTAGCTATCAAAATTAAGTCATCTGTCATCTCTTAGATTATTACATTTGTATCCTACAACTGATATTTCTGGCACAGAATAGGATAACCAGTCGCATGCACAATCCTCCTTACAATAAAGACTTCCTCCAACATGCATAGTAGGGTTCTGCGATTCTATCCTTTGTCCTCTTTCGGGTCTGGTGACAGCGTGGCCTTTAAATACAAAAACAAAAACAACTAGCTTTTTTTATGAAAACATTGGGGTAAAAATGTCGTAAAAATTATGCATAATTAAAATTTTATTTATTCCTTTTAAACTTCACAGATACCAACTTTGACATTTTTAAAAACCCAATACAAACATATACAGTGCAGTCCAGATAAGCAGATGCTGCATGGGCCATCTAAAATAATTTGGCTTATCCAAAATTCTGCTTATCATGAGTTTCTACCAAAGAAGACCTGGCTGGGAACTGCAAAAAAAAAAAAAAAAAAAACTGCTCTGAAACTCGACTTAAGCGTGTTCTGCTCATCCGGACTGTACTGTATATGTAGATCCTACATTATGTGAGCATCGTTTGCAGAATTTATTGTGCACTTACATGAATGAAGATTCACGTTTTAAAAAATCTCTATGCTGAAAGCATACCCTCGTTTTGAAAGGCTGCCGACATGCATAATGCAGAAGCACAGTTTATTTGGGGCAAAATACAAATCAATGTAAACACATGTATTTAATCATGTACGTAAATTTTATTTTCCAACAAAAATGTGTTTTTTTCAACAGACATTTATTATTTAAAACATCAGATGTACATTAAAACTGTATTTGTAAATATACTCCTTAAAAATAAAACAAGAAAAAAATGGAATGTGTAATTAACACTTCAGGTTGGCAGTAATCCAACAGACGGCTCCGTGACTGTTAGGAGCTGCTCTGGGGTATAGGAAACCACAACAGGTATTTTGCAGCAGCAGTTCTGTACCACTGTTAAACGCACGGCTCCGTGACTGTTTAGGAGCTCTCTGTGAACGAACGAACTTTATTTTCAAAGGGTTGAGAATTGGGCACGCAGGCCCGTCTAACATTCCCTTCCTTCGCTCACCTTTTCGAATTCATTTATTCATATGCATGTTACATATCAATTTCAAGAAATTCAACGTAAAGAAAAATAATAATATAGCACACTCATATTAACATTAATTACTTATAAGCATCATGTGTTGAAAAAGTACATCATCATTAGCACAGTTTGTTATAAGAAAAGATAATCATATGTAATCAGATTTCAGAAAGTATTCAAAAAGTCTATGATTGTATGAATAGGGACTGAGTAAAATAATAATTCCAAAGATGAGCAGCAGAGTACGCTAAGCTTTTCTTGAATTAAGTCAAGACTAGGCTTGGGCACTTGTGTTACGGTATATGATATTAACGCCGTCTGCTAAAGGTTATCAGACGTGCAATTGTAAAGGTTAAGACATTTAATATATTGCGATAGATGTTTCAATTATTGAACGCTCCATACACGATCGATTATGACGTGTCTAGCGTTGTTTGGGTCACAGTCGGTAACTAGGAAACGCTACCCTTTGTTACTTGACCGCCAAGCTGAATAGCTGCGTTTTGTTAACCTAATCAATGGCATGATTAGGTGGATGGACAGGGTCAGTAATCACATGAAGGAAACTTCAGGAAAGTATTCAAAAAGTCTATGATTGTATGAATAGGGACTGAGGTTGTTTCTTAGGTTATGTGGAAGACAATTCCAAAGATGAGCAGCAGAGTACGCTAAGCTTTTCTTGAATAAGTCAAGCCTAGGCTTGGGCACTTGCAATCTGTTAAAGCGTAGACAGCGTCTTTCATTGTTATTGAACAATTGCCACAGATATGCTGGAGGACTTACTGCATTGCATTGTCTACTTTATACGAAGTAATTAGACTCACAGTTCTCACTGTCGGCAGCCATGTGACAGGATTTTGTAAACAAATTTAGCTTTGTTAAACAGAAGGCGCTTTCTTAAGGGCAGTATTCGGAGGTTTTTATAGAAATCTACACATTGAGTTAGGCAGTTGTCAGAGACTAGACGCACTGCACGCTTTTGTGTTGGACATTGAGCAACCATCCCAGATTGTGGAGCAATAGTCAAGGTTTGCTTGTATGCGAGATATATAGAATAAATTTCGTGCATCTTCATCTAGGAAATATTTGATTTTAGCTAACTGGTAAACTTTCTGTGCCGTTTGCTTGGTCAGTGCATGTACATGTGAGTTCCAGTTTAGATGCTGGTCAACGATTATACCTAGAGTTTTATGTTCATTAACGTTTTCAATTAGTGAGGAACCAATGTAGATCTGAAGTATTGTTTTCTCTGAATTTTGTAATTTTTGTCTAGTTGATATTATTATTAACATGCATTTCGTTTTAATGATATTTATTAGCATTCGATTACCGTTGCTCCACTTAATCAGATTATCTGTATCCTTTTGTAACGATAGTTCAAGTGTTTTACAACTTTTATCACTCTTGTAAACAGTACAATCGTCCGCAAACAGATCACAGGATGAGTGTTTGATGTGAAGAGAAAGGTCATTAATGTATATGGTAAAGAGTAGAGGACCAAGTATAGAACCCTGAGGAACGCCAGTATTTATTACTGCTGGGCTAGAATATGAGTTATTGTAAGAAACTACATGTTTTCTGTCTGACAGGAATGATGTAATCATTGTCATCAGTTGAAAGTTTATTTTTGATGTTTCTAGTTTTCTAATTAAAATAGCATGATCTATCATATCAAATGCTTTTTTAAAAGTCTACAAAGACTGCCCCTCTTGTGCCCACTACAGAACGAACAGAAAAGGATGGGCGATCAGAGAAGCAAAAATTAAAAAAGAGGAAGCTATAATGCTTCAGAAAGGAGATCTCGTTGCTACTGAAATGACAAATGTCAGAACCCGGTGTCTGTGTTGTCAACAAATTGTGATGACCAAAGTTTCACGTCGCACCAAGGAAGGTAGGAAACACCATGATATTCGCCTGCCAGTTCATATTTATAACTGTGACAGCGCCATTTTCTTCTTTGTGCTGCAGCCTAGCATTTTGACCGCCATTGTAACGTTGGTCATGATCTAAAAAGTAGAACATGTCGCTGATAGAGTAGCAGCCAGTCAGAGAAGAGAAGCGCCCAGACTGTCTGCGTCAGCGTGGCCAGTTGAAATTCTGGCCACGCTGACGCAGATAGTCTGGGCTCTGTCATTCCCCACGCTAGATGCAGAGAGAACAAGTCACTGAATCGGTGCTGAAGTTTAGTTCAAGATCATGCATAACGTCCACGAACATAACGTCTAGGTGTTCGGCAGAATAAAATGTTGTTCTATATAAGGCTTTGTGTTGCTTGAATTGCTAAGTCTGCTGCTGAGAGGGTTGCAAACAACCAATAATTGCAACCCGTCAAACGATCCTTTATTAAATTTTCTTAGTGCATGTCTTGGGTGTGAGGTAGCCATGTCGACATAAGTTTGCCTCACCCACACCTAGCCCCTGTCACAAGTGGCGTTTTCAGCAGGATCTACAGACAGCACGCAGTGAAGCAGCTCTTCAGTAATCAGGGCAATAACAGCCGGAACAGTAGAACATTCAGGTCAGTGCAAGGCAGGGAACAGGATCGTCCAGTTTATCATTATATCCAGTCAACTTTACTAGCAACAAGATGGCGGCACGCAACACACATTCTAATAGTAGGCTGGATAATGAAGATGTGGCTGAAGTGGATGACCCTGTAGTGGAACTAGAGCCTCAACCAGAGTGAGTGCGGTACATCATGGTACCCACTCACAAGAAAGTGCAAAGCTTTAGGGAGCGCACAGGTCCTACTGCTGAGGAATATGTCAGGGAGATCAGAGCTGCCTGGAGAGTAGGGGTGATGAGCAAAGAGGACCAGGCAGATGTTATTCTGGAAAGTGTCGCCCCAAGTGTCCGCAGGAAGCTGCAGACGATGACATGGAAGAGATGCTACATTCCATTCTTAGGGTTTATGGGGAGCGCCGAAGCATCCCAGAGCTAATGGCCACTCTTTACTCTATCCGGAAAGGTGCAAGGGAGTCTCTTTGGGAATTCTCCCATCGCATCCATGAGGTTTTCGAAAGTGTTGTAAGAGCACAAAAACAGTATAATGTCACTCCTTTGCAGCAATCCATCCTTCAAGACCAGTTTGCTGCTAGTCTGAGAGATGATCTGCTAAGAAAGTTTGCAAAGGAAATGATCATTAAAGAGCCTACAGCATCCTTCATGTCGGTGAGAGACTATGCCCTCAGGTTTTCAGAGACTGAACCCGCTTCTAGGGCTGGTGTTGCCAGTGTCGAAGTGGCAAGAACAGAGACGGTGCCAGATACCCATGCAATAAATGCAGAAGAGGAGCGGCTGAGGGCCCAGGTGGCTCATTTACAAGATTAGCTTGATGAGATGTCTCAGGAGCAGTGGAAACGTACCAGGACAGTTCGCTGTTTTAAATGTAGAAGGTTAGGCCATGTACAGAATCAATGCTCACAGGCACTAAACTAGACTTCTCCGCGGCTAGGAGTCAGGCTACAGAATGGGAGCAGGATGACTCATAGATAAAGATTGTTGGTGGCCGACCGGAATGTGATGTAATGATAGCAGGGAAGAAAGTCAGGTGCATTCTTGACACGGGGTCCCAAGTTTCAACTATTACGGAACAGTGCTTTCAATAGCTTTTTTCGAGATCTGGCCCTGGATGAAAGTAAATGGGTGCGACTAACTGCTGCCAATGGTGTCACAATTCCATATACTGGCCATCTAGTAGTTGATGTTAAGATTGGAGAGTGTCATGTCAAGAACTGTGGCATCTATGTCGTTAAAAGTTTCAATGGGCCTGACAAAGCGCCTGGTATATTAGGCACCAACATACTGGTGGAAGTAAAAAACATCCACCGCTTCCTCAAATGGCAAGCTTTAAGCAAAAGTGCACAAGAGGCAAGGTTAGATAGGGTGAAGGCCTGGGTTGCAGGAGGAAGAAAAACCCACATACCAGCTCGATCGATCGCTACCATACAGGTGAAATGCAGAAGCTCAAGATCAGAGAAAACAGTGCTGTTTGAACCCTCAAGAGACTTGGATCACAAAGGGCTGTTAATATGTCACACACTGACTGTACTCAGAGGTTTCTGTGAGGTCCAAGCAGTAAATCTTGGGAGATGAAGACCTCTTTTTGGCTAGGGGTACTAAAAGACCAAAAAGGACGCCTATCCTCTTCCCCATGTGGAGGGATATTTAGACGCTTTAGGAGGAGCAAAAATATTTTCTTCACTAGATCTAGCAAGTGGCTACTACTAGGTAGCCATGAGGGCAGAGGATCAAGAGAAAACAGCGTTCACCAAACCATTTGGAATGTATGAGTACAGTAGGATGCCTAATGGACTTTTCAATGTCTAATGCAGAGTTCCATGCATGATATGATGTTCCAGCTATTACTGGTTTATTTAGATGACATTCTTGTGTACTCAACTGGCTTTACAGAACACCTGCAGCGGCTTGAAAAAGTGTTTCAGTGGTTGCAGCGACTAGGTCTGCAAGCCAAAAGTGAAATTTTTTGCTGGCTATCCAGTTTATAGGCTGCTTGACTTTACTGCGCTAGGCGTATTAAATTATCGCTTAGGAAGTGTTTTCAAATAAAACCTACAGCTATTTAATAAACACAATTCTACACCACAACTTAATTTAAATGATGGCATTTTTCATCAATTCTTCTACTTCAGCTTTTCCACAAACCCAGGCTGGCCCCGTCACGTGATTGACAGTAGGGGCCTGCAAAATTTATGCCAAATGTGAAATTTTGGGGCCCTTGGGCCATACAGTATCTGAAGAGGGCATTGGAGCAATGGAGGACAAGATACAGGCTATGAAAGAGGCATCAATACCCAGAACGCAGAGTTACGCGCATTCCTTGGTTTAGCCGGTTATTATCGGAGGTTTGTGCCCGCGTTTACCAATTTAGCGCACCCGCTGCATGAACTGATAGCTCAGTTATATCAAGACCAAGATCCACAGGGTAAGCAGGGGTCCAAGAAAGCTGCCATAGGAGAACTGTGGACCCAAGAGCAAGATGATGCTTTTAAGCAACAGAAAGCTATGCTTACATCTACTCCTCTTCTTGGTTTTCCAGATTTTTCTGTGCCCTTTATACTAGAAGTGAATGCCTCATACCAGGGACTGGGAGCTGTGCTTTCACAAGTGCAAGATGGCAAGAAAAGAGTGCTAGCATATGCCAGTCGCACTCTGCGACCATCAGAGAAAAATGCCAAAAATAGCATGAAACTAAAGTTACTAAGTTGGAAATGGGCTATGACGGAGAAGTTCAGGAGTTATCTGCTTGGGGCTCAAGTTGAGGTGTTCACCGACAACAGGAGTCTGGCTCTGTGGCAAAAGCCTAAGCTTGGCGCAATCGAACAGAGATGGATAACACAGATGTCAATGTTCAATTATACTATCAAACACGGGGCAGGTAGAGCAAAATGGAATGCTGATTACCTCTCTTGGTACCCTCTTGAAAATCAAGAACACACAGATGAAGATGATGATGTTGCTATCAGTCATTTAGCATTGGTGCCAGCCCACACAACAGCTATACCGCCAAAGTTAAGTTTGCTGCAGAATATAGAGTTTGGAGCTGTGTTGGTAGCAGAGATTGGATAGTAAACGGACCAAATGGGACTAAGATCATGCAGCTAGTGGTTCCAGAATCTTTAAAAAAGCGAGTGCTGAAGGTGGTGCACAAAACTGGCCATTAGGGTCGTGATAGTATGTTGCAGATACTGAGAAGCAGGTGTTTCTGTGATGGCATAACGTCTGATATAGAAGCATTCTGCAGAAGGTGCAGTAGATGCAATATAGCAAAAGCCCCGCATCTCAAGCTTCAAGGTCCATTGTGTAACCTGCTGGCATCCTAGCCTTTTGAAGTAGTTGCCATGGACTTTAAGCTGCTGGAAAGAAACGCGCGAGACTATGAGAATGTACTCATTATAACTTATGTATTTAGCAAGTTTGCTGCTGCCATCCCAACCAGAGATAAAACAGCAACCACCGTGGCCCGAGAGTTGATAGAAAAGTGGTTTTTGTACTTAGGTGTGCCGCAGAGGCTGCACTCTGACCAGGGCAGAAATTTCGAATCAGGGGTCATATCAGAACTGCGCAAAATATATGGCATCGAGAAAAGTCGAAGGATGGCATACAATCTGCGTGGCAATGGCCAGTGTGAGCGGTTTAACAGGACATTGCATGACCTCTTGAGGCCATTATCCACCGATGAGAAACGCATCTGGCAGAGGTCCTTGCAGTCCAAAACGCTACTCCTCATGCATCAATGGGTTACTCCCCTTACTACCTTTTGTTTGGGAAGGAGCTGAACATGCCCATTGATTTCATATTGGGCCATTCATGGTGTGAAAAACCCGCAACGGTTGACCAATGGTTTGAAGGGCACATTTCTAGGCTATGAGAGGCGCACGAAAGAGCAGAGGTGCAGTTACAGAGGTTAGCTACAGTCAGGAAAGAGAGATGTGACAAGTTGCCGTGTTCTATTCCCCTACAGGTGGGAGAACTGGTAAGGAAGAAAATGTACTACGCTGAAAGATCTAAAATTCGTGACATGTGGTCAGAAGAGGAGTACATTGTTGTTCGTGCTCCCACAATGACATGAGGTCCATATGTCATCCAACGGACAGATGGAGCGAGTCCAAGCATTAGAGTCACTGGCAATGAACTGAAACCACAGATGACTCTCCAAGTCCGGTAGATACACCGTTAGGCCTACCTGAGGCACCAGCTTTATGTTGCTTGAACTGCTAAGTCTGCTGCTGAGAATAATTGCAACCCGTCAAACGATCCTTAATTAAATTTTCTTAGTGCATGGGTCTTGGGTGTGAGGTACCCACGTCGACATAAGTTCACCTCACCCACACCTAGCCCCTGTCACATAATCAACATATGGGTGGTGTTGATCTAGCTGATCAGTACCGCTCATACTACCCAGATGGTAGAAAGCCTGGAAAGTGGTGGCATTATTGTCCCTGGTTTTTGGTGCAAGTAGCAACCATAAATTCATTTACACTGATGAATTAAACTTCAAATATATACAGAACTGAAGCATCTAACACCTACAATTCTGTCTTCAGATCCTTGATGGCTTGACTGGAGCCTGTCTGTGAAAAAAAAGCAGCAAATAAAACACCCCACGCAGGAAAAAGCAGTAGCAAACATGAACTTCTGCGAATGAATGGGTGAAGAAAAAAAAAGCTGTTTCGTTTGCTCAAGGAACAAAATAAAAGCATCCACTGCAGAGACTTTATGGGATGTCCAGTGTGCAAAATTCACCTCTGCAAAGGACTTTGCTATGTAAACTTTGTCATTTTTAATATACATGAAAATTCTTCAATAAAAAATGGTGTGCTCTGTTGACCATCTGTGTGCAAATCCTGCTTGTTCCTATGGGTTCCACATTTCTTTGTCCCCGTGCAGGTGCTGTTGGTGATCACTGAAACAGAGAAAAAGTCTGGTTATCTTTGTACACTGCAAATAAGTTGCTTCTTACAAACAATACTTACGAAACATCATAGGCCAAAATCTGGGCTCCCAAGTACTGCTGCACAAGACTGAATAATAAAAACATGTATTTCACAACATATCAGGTGAGGAATAGGGAAGAATCAACTACTGTCAAGAACAATAAGCCAGGTAAAGTTAGCATTCAGTGTCTGCCCTTAAAGCTCTAGAAGACGGGTACAACTAAACTAACCTAAATAATCTTAGATTGCCGAACACCGTATAATTTCCCATGATGTCAGAATAGTTACGCAGTGGATGTCTGGACGCTCAAATGAGATGAGCCAAGAATGAAACAAGTCATGAACAACCATTCACAGCAACAACTCTCATAAAATCATAAGAACAACAAATACATGTACTTTATTGAACAGACGGGCTATTTGAAACACCGGGAGAGAAAAATACAGACATATGGTCAGTCCTGATCATAAAGAAAGGAAAAGACAACAGGAAGGCCACCAGCTACAGATCAATAAGCCTAACTAGCTGTGTATGTAAGACAATGGTGAGGATGGTCAACAGAAGATTGAAATGGTACTTGGAAACAGAGAAAATTTTAGTGACAGAATAAGCAGGGTTTAGAGAGTGTAGCAGCACAGAAGACCAAATCACATACCTATCCCAGATCGTTGAAGATGCCTTTCAAGAAAAGAAAAAAAGTCTTTACCCTATGGATAGATCTCCAAAAAGCTTTTGACAAAGTATGGAAAGACGGGTTAATATACTATTCAAAAAAAGAAACGCATAGCTACTGAAGGCACACACATAGCCATAATTTTGACATTCAATAACTTTTTTAATTTAATGAGTTAATTGTTCAAATTGCACACAAGAATACATTAGGGTTCAACCAATCAATTGACAGTTGTTTTGCATCTGGGCCACGAGTTTTTTGGCGTACAGGCTTTCCTGTTAGTATGTTGTGTGGCTTCCTCTTGAATCGATCAGCGACTGGCATCTCCTGGGCATGGATGCGATCAGACGTCTGATGTGGGCCTGTGGGATGGCTGCCCACACTTCCTGGAGTGCCTGGAACAGATCACGACGACTGGCTGGAGCAACGTCTCGGCGACAAACACATCTATGCAGCTCATCCCACAGGTGCTCAATCGGACTCATGTCTGGAGACAGGGATGGCCAGGGAAGGGTGAGAATGTTGTTGGCAGTCAGGAACTGCGTAGTCAACCGTGCACAATGGGGTCTGGCATTGTCCTGTTGAAACACAGACCTTTGGGCAGCCAAAAGTGGAAGGACATGGGGGTCGAAGAATTTCATTGATGTATCGTTGCACATTCAAGCCTCCTTCAATGTGCACCAATTGACCCCTTCCGTTGTAACTGATCATTCCTCACACCATTGCACCTCCACCACCGTGCGGCGGAACTTCATCAACGCAATTTTGGGCAAAACGTTCATTTCGCCTATGGTTGACCCTACGCAGTCTATCGTGACGCTGCAACAAAAAAGACAGATTCGTCACTAAACCGGACACATCTCCATTGATTGTCAGCTGCCCAGGGACGATGCTGGTTGGCCCAAAGAAGTCGATTTTGGCGATGGCAGCGCGTAAGGACAGGTCCTCGGTGAGGTCGTTGTGCTCAAAGTCCAGCGTCATGCAGTCTATTCCGGACAGTTTGATCTGACACATGACATCCTGCAAGCATTGACTGGGCAGTTGAGGAAGCTGTTGTAAACCTGTCTCTGAGGTGACGAAGCTGTATAAAGCGATCCTCTGCTGCTGTTGTCACTCTGGGTCGTCCACTGCGATGCCGGTCTTCAACTGAGCCAGTGGCTTGGAACCAGTGCCAAAGTCGACTGATGGTACTCTGATGCACGTTTAGATGCCTGGCAACCTGACTTTGACTTTCGCCTGCATGCAGTCGGCCAATAGCAATGTTCCTTAAATTTATCGATAGAGACGCCATAAATGTCTGCTTGAAAATGAACTGAATTTTTTGTGTGTGTAGCGTTATCCTTTTATAGGGTTTCAGTTGCGTAGTCAGTGAATAGTGTTCACCCCAAATTGTGTTGCTTTCATGTGCGCGCAATATGAGCTGTGGTAAAAAAATTGCGTCATAAACACTATTGACCACTGCGTTGTAACGATTACAAAAACGAACGCAATTCAGGTCAACACGTGCATTTGACACTGTAAAGAACATTTAGGGCTGGTTTTTATATACCCTAGCACCAAATTTTACTTACAAACTCATAAAAAACGCGGCCCAGATCGCTATGCATTTCTTTTTTTGAACTGCAAAGAAACGGAATAGAGGGTAATATTAGAAAATGGATCCAGTCGTCCCTACACAATCAGAAAGCAAGAGTCACCATGGAAGGCCACAATAGCAAGAAAATCCTCCTGAAACATGGAGTTCATCAAGGCTCAGTATTGTCTCCCACCCTGTTCCTTATGTTCATCAATGACCTCATCCACGATCCGCCACAATGTGTGAGAGCTGCCCTATACGAATTGGTGGTGTGGTGTGTAGAAGAACATCTAACTATCGTTAATAAGCGAATACAAAGGGCACCAGACAACATAGCAGCATTTGCATCAGAGAAATGGATGATGCAGATCAACGCTGAAAAGACAAAGCAGGAGAGATACGACTTGGAAATATACATGTCCAAACAGACGAGGAATCTGTGCACTTGGGCATTACATTAGATAAGAGAATTACATGGAGACCCCACATCGAGAGAACAGAGGCCAAAGCAAGAAGAAAACTTGCCATACTGAGGAAAATAGCTGGATCAAGTTGGGGAGCTAAAGAAACGACACTAAAGAAAGCTTATACATGTGCAATAAGACCAATATTAGAGTACAGATCAGCAGCATGGTCTACAGCAGCCAAATCACACTTACAAGCCATGGATAAGGTACAAAATCAAGCGCTTCAGTTGATCACGGGTGCCATGAAGACCACACCAATAAACGAAATGGAAAAAAATAAAGGGAAAAAGTCACAGGCATTCCACCTCTATTCTACAGACGAGACACTAAGACCCTGATCCAAGCAGAAAAGCACAAGAACATGCCAGCACATCCAATGAAAACTAGATTTAGAGATTTAGCCAGTGGGAGGTTGAAGAGAAGCAGTTTTGTGCATCATTAGAAAAAACTTATTAGAACATACAAGGATGAACTACCAGACATCACTAAGGAAATAATTCCCACACTCCTCCTAACCCCATGGCAACAACATCAAAATTTCAGCATTACAACCTCCACCTGCCCCATGGGAGAGCTAAATACTCCCCAAAGGAAAACAGCAGCATGTGACATGATTGAAGAACTATACCCCAGAGAAGCATGGATCCAAGTATATACTGATGGATCTGCAACCAGAGCAGTGAAGAACGGAGGCGCAGGAGTTTATGTGGTCTATCCAGACAAAGAAAACGAATCCACCTGTTCACCTACTGGAATATTCTGTTCAAACTACTCTGCTGAAGTACAGGCCTTAAGCATTGCTGCAGGAATAATAAATAACACAATAAGCCAATGTTAGCAGGTTGTATTCCTTACCGATGCAATGTCAGTTCTGCAAGCCCTCAACAGTGATAAACTGCCAGAGTTAAAAAAAAAAGCCCTATGAGAAGTAAATATCAAAAGAAGGGTAATGCTACAGTGGATACCATCACACTGTGGCATACCAGGGAATGAGAGAGCAGATATGTTAGCAAAAGAGGGAGCTACACAGGAACAAAAAGAACAAACAATCACCTTTCAGGAAAAGAAGACCCTTATCAAGGCCCTCAGGAAAGTTGACCAACAAACAGACTACTATCACTATCTTGATCGAGCAAAACAGGTGATCCTTTTCCGTATTAGAATAGGACATAACAGACTGAACAGTCACTTATACAGACTGAGATTGGTCCCATCACCCTGTTGCGTACATATTATGTCCTTAACAGGCATTAACAGATAAATGTAGTCCCAGGTCCTACATCTGTTAGAGATATGTACACACCAACTCAGTTGTGAGTATTATAGTTTATTGCGCACGAGAACGCACATTTTTGATATTTGTAAATTAGCGCGTTTTGTTGTCGGAGAAGCAGATGACGTATCTCGCTAATGGAACAAGGCAGAGTTCCTTTCCAGACTGAGAGTCTGATGCTTTTTGAGTCCTTGAGTCGGACTTATTATACTCGCTTGATGACTGGCTCACTGCAATTCAAGTCATAGCCCTTTAGGTTATTCAAACCAGGTAATAGATTTATTAATCGATAATTTTTGTGTGAATTAGTTCGTCTTCCTACTAGTGACCTCCAGCTGGTACTCATACGATATTGGTATCAGAAAGGATCGTAGTCGCAACGTCAATACATAGGAAGCTTTGAAGGTGTTCAAAGGATGAACATTGTTTATAGATTGAATGGACTTTGCACTATTGCCTATCTAAAGTAGCCGGATTGAAAGTGTCGGCTGATCACAGAGGTGACTCAAATATAATATTATTATTAGTCTATACGCCAAGGTTGTCGTCAATAGACATATGTTAAATTATTCTAATCTGATTAATCATGAGGCCAGTAAAGTCAGGAACTTACTCATACGAGAGACCTCAGATGTGAGAAACGTAACGGGGATCTCGCCGTCATTGTCAAGGTCAAGGGACAAGTGAAAGTCACCTTATAAACCTAACTGCCTCATCATCTATATGTACTTTATTAATTCAATATTGCTCAGTCATAAAATTGATTATGGGATTCTATTAAGGATCTATCCCAAATGTATATTTCAAGAATGAACATTACGCCAGATTTTACCGTCCTGTCTCATGTTGATCGTCATTCATCAGAAGTAACTGTTTCGTCTTGTCAACTGTACTACGTTAATAAATTGCATGAACTTTTTCCGACGAGTTGAGTACTATCCTATTGGCCAATTTGACTGCCTCTCGTTGGAGTTCTGATTTGAACATTATACCTATTTTAACATGTCCAAAACCCTCAAATATCAGGTCATTCAATTACACCACAAATATCACCTGCTCCTTTACCCTCTCAACCTCAAACACCTGTTCCTGAAGACAAAATATGCCGACATCACAAGCTTGAAAACAGACAACAGAATATTAAAAACAAAGAACGAAAAGAAACATCACCAAATAAGACTTACCCGATTGAGGTAAAAATTAGTCAGATTGAGGTAAAAATTAGTCATCGTACTGAAAACCTACCAAGACAACCCACACAAGTAGATCCCGAAGCAACAAAGGCAACGGGACATGAAAGAACGCAACAACCGACAAAAAAATCTGCTGAAGACCTCCAGCAAGAACATAAATGGCACCAACAACGCTGTCGTGCATGACCTCTGCCACAGCACCATCGACACATACCTCACAACACACATCACATCATCATTGGGGACTCACTGCTAAAAGGTATTCACAGTGACAGAATGTCAACAACGCCAGAGGACATTGTCACAGTAATACAACTACCAGGAGCTGGAATAGTGAGAACAACCAATGAAATCAGCCATCTCAACAGAAATACTAACATAAGGAAAACAACAGTACACATAGGGATAAATGATAGCACAAATGGACACACTATTAACCCATTAGACATCTCCAGAATGATTGACAACATAAAACAAAAATTCCCAAACACCTCCATATCTATCTCGTCAATAATTCCACCCAGCTATGGTCAAGCACGCCAAACTGTAGATATCAACAACAAGGTGCTATATAATTTCTGCACTAAACATCACTTTTCTTTCATAAACAACACACCTTTTTTCACATCAAAGTCAGGTGCACCAAAAAAGATGCTATATATAGATCAAGTCCACACTTCTAAGCTAGGAACGAGCTACCTAGCCAAAAATTTAAAGTTCCCCCAGAGGACTCGCCACAAACACACATAGTCGTCAGTCAGTACACACTAAACTCAGTGAATCCACGCAGAACTCCTCATAACCACTCATCGTCATCCTCAGGTAATACTCATTTATCTAGCAAAGCTACACCTACTTGTTAAAGATGATTTATCATGTATTTTACATGTCGACCATGTTTAGTTCTGTTATCAGTTAATCTACGCGCTAACAGTTCTATTCATGGCCAGCATGGTGTATTTTGCACTTATATAAATGTTAAATGAATGCGATATTAGTCCGACGTCACTTGTGTATGATGACGTCGTTTTGGTGCTTAACATAATTTATGCAAACCGTTAGACGGGGCTTTTCGTTATCAGATTTTGATCAAGAAGAACGTCAAAGCTGTTGCTCCTTATTTTGAAGAGTATCTACTCTTCTACGTGGCTGTATATTGCACGAAGGTCGCCACTGATATTATATATGATTCCGAACAGAAGGATTGAGTTCGAGGAAGTATTTTCACAGAGAAGTATTGCTATCGCAATTTAAAATATATAAATATTAACTCCACGTCTGGGGTTCGATACTTCGGTGATTCCATGACGGCACTGTGTAGTAAATATTCCAGATGTGTTATATTCCAAGGAGGACTGTAGGAGCTTTCAAATTAGTAATGTAATTCATGCTTTCAAATGAACTTGTTTAATGTCATAATAAATATGCTGGTATTTGTGGACCCAAAAATCAACCAGGTGTTGGAGTCCGTGCATGAACTGTAATTTTCTTGACAACCCCAATTGCTACATTAGCTTAGGCAGTATAGCCCATAAGTATTGATGCAGGCATTTCAGATGTCTGTATACAACTTTTCAGAACAAAATTCAGCGCACAAACACCAAGCTGTTGCAAATACTTACTTACTTACTTAGTCGTTCCCCTTCTACCGTGAGGTGTAGAGGTTTGGAAGAGAGAGCGCCAGACCATTCCATCAGCTGTCTTCTTCCTGGCCTGGTTCCACTCCAGTCCTCGGTCCTTCAAAGATTGTCTAATGTTGTCCTCCCAGCGGACTCTGGGTCGTCCTGGAGGTCCGGATCCCTGGCTCTTTGTTTCCCATGCTTGTCGTGGTAGCCGATCTTCTCCCATTCTGCAGACATGGCCAAACCATCTTAGTTGGGACTGTTCTATTTGGGTCTGCAGCGGATGGGACCTTAGGCCTTGACGGATCGTCTGGTTGCGGACCATGTCTCTTCTTGTTACTTCAACCACTTTCCTCAGATACCTCATTTCTGAGGTTTGGATCTGGCTCTTGTGGGTTGTAGTCATTGCCCACGACTCGCATCCATATGTCAAGACTGGGACATAGGTGGAGCGGCATACAGCCATCTTCGTTTTCTTACCAACCTCTTTCCTGCCGAGGAATCCACGATCTATGGCCTGAAAAAGTCTCCCAGCCGCTGCCCCTCGAGCGGCCAACTCTTCTTTGATGCCTCCCCTTCGGTCTACAACAGCTCCGAGATATCCAAAGTGGTCGACCTGCTCCAGGACCCGCTCTCCCAACCTAATCTGATGTTTTCTTTCTTCTCGTGATATCACCATGGACTTTGTTCCAGAGCCGCCCATGACCATCCCTCTCCTCCCCAGCCCCCCCCTCCAGACCCGCAGGCCGGACCGGAGACGTGCCTCTGATCCAGCAATCAGGGCAACATCATCAGCAAATGCCAGCTCCGAAATATAGACCTGTCTCATCAGGTTGCAAATAAACTCACTTAAAAGCTGTATTTCAAACCAGCTTGGAGCTTAGTTCCCAAATTGATGCCTTCTCTCCGCCTGCACCTTTGTTTATTCATGTTGAGGAAAATTAGGAAATCCTCATAAAATTAACAAGCTAAGTCACCGCGTGGACCTTTAACTGTCCCGAAAAGATTAATTCTCTACATTGACTGTGGTTGTAGTTAAAATATTCCTTTGTGTTCGGAACAGACTATTTTAAGATAAAAACCGCACTTTTTGCAAAGATTAAGATACCGTAAACTGGTGCTACTTTGAACAGAGGGGGCACTACTTTGAACAAAACAAAAATAAGAAATCCTTTCGCTACCATATAACTATTTCTTATTTTACTTGTATCTATTTTGTCAGATACTTTTTAAAAAATCTTTCCTTCTCAGGACGCCACTATTCGAGAAAAGATCGCATTATCGTCAAAATGGTCCGAAATAAACCACACGCCAAAAAGAGGAAGGTTTACACCAGCCCACCAGCGCTGAACAGCCAGGGGAATAACAAAACCACAAACAACAAAGACAGACAGCCAGAGAGCAAGACTGCCCCAAGTACTCGTGCCGGGACCGGTCCTCCTCCAACTCTTGATACGACGACGGAGTTAGCTGTGACGTGTGTCGGTCCGACTGAGAGTCTGAGTGGCCCGACTCCTTGCGAGGCAGAAGAGAGGGCAGATGCAAACGTCCCCGGCCTAGATGATGAAGACCCAGAACGTGAAGAAATGATGAGAGCGTTACAAAAGATAGAACAGATGATAGAAAGAAGAGAGAAAAGAAGACAGGAGCCTAGAACCATGTGGCTACCACCACACGAACCCGAATCGACAGCAAAAACCTTGTCTACCTCAGAGAAGCTGCACCAAACACCTATGACAACCCAGAATATAGAAAAAGGTCGGAAATCTACATCACCTACGACCCAGAAAACATTCCCGAAGCCACCACCACACGATGCCGAGTTGACAGGGAAGCTACTCCAAAAGCCGAAGACAATAAAATCACCACCAAAGCTTGAATCTAGTCCTGACCGGGACCGGAGAAGGGAAGAGGGAACAAAGGCTAGTAAGAAATGCGACACAGATGCAAAACAGGAGAGGATCATTAATATCACGCAGATGTCTGGAGGTGAGGCTTCACTCAGGGCCCTACCAGATGACAAAGTGATCAGTATTAAACAAACCTAGATATTCTTCACCGTTTCCCGATATTACAAATTCTACCGGGGCTCCGGGGGCTAAGGCAGCCAATGGATGTATCTCCACAAATTGTCCCTCTTCTACGGCTGTCTGCGTTGGTGGTACGCTAAAAATATCTAGACCACTGTGAAGACATTCGCACGAGTTGGGGTGAATAAGCGCCATCATTCAAATATATCAGAGTACCGTCGCTTCTTCTGGTGAGAATGAGAAGGACGAGTTCGGTTACTTCGTTTTATTCGTTTCGGCTCGCCAGGTGGGGCAGCTCTCGTTTTTCTTTTTCTTCTAATACCGCTACCCAATTGGTTGGTGGTGAGGTGATCAACGGCTCCCTGTAATAAACGTTGACCCGATTCTTTGGCTCGTTCACGAAATGACTCACCAATATTTCTGCCCGAATTTTCATCGCTCGCGACCTGTAGACCAGTGCCAAGCCCTTCTCTGAGTAAAGCTTTGCCTCCAATTTTTAACCACGGGAGAACCATGCGACCGAGCCCGCCAAAAAAAACTACCCAAACCATGTCCTCTTTGACTTCTACCTCCGATAAACACCGGCATCCCGTGGCCAGCTTGGTTGCAGTAAAACTCCTCATACATTTTGGGGTTTCGTCGGATGGGTACATGTCTCACCATTTTTCTATTCAAAATCAAACCGTCTGTGAGTTCGGAAGTGGAGTGTCAACACCGAAGCTCCGCTAGTGAATGGGATAGTCTTACCCTGGTCAATAGTTAAAAGGATTTCCACAGCGTCAAACGAAAAACGGCTCAGGGATACGTAGTGTGGTTTGTCGTAAATCCTGAAAACCGAAGCGGTAGTCCTGTCCAAAATAGGAACAATCCGTAACAAAGGGACAGAGGCATCTCCAACCGGTCTCGCCGCTACGAGATCGCAGTACACGTATACATTTTTCATGTCGCTACCCATTTGTACTTCAGTCTCGCCTCGTAGTATTGGGTCGATGTCTGTGGCGAGCGAGGTGGGAAAACCTAACATGTGTTTCAACATCTTGCTAATTCTAACTTCAACCTCCGGATCATACAGATTCAAGCTGGCTTTATTATTGTTAAAATGGAATCTAACTCGGGCTTTTTCATCCACATCCGTGTCTAAAAGCAAACGATTCAACTCGTCAATCAGCGTGTCGGGTGATGTGTATAGACCGGCGGGTAACGTTAGGAGTATAGACTCATCTTCTTTGTTGGGAAAGTAATGTATCCATACGTCATCCTCTAACACGTTAAAATAACTTTTGGGAAATTGAATCTCAACCAAACCGACCTCGTAGCGTGAAGTCAAGTCTATAGTCTGTGGTAATTTGATGAAAAAGTGACCGGCGTTATTGTTTGGGTATATTTTCATCGAGGCATTGCTGGGTAAAGTCACGTAAAAACTCATCCTATCTTAGGGTTAGGTAACATGTAACCCAGACAACTGCTCATTAAGGCGATCCAAAACTTGCCGTCTGGTCCCACTGCGTTGCTCCGACTCAGATTGAATAACGAGACCCCGATGACGACATATATAACGATCATCTGACAGATGAAAACGATCTCTAGTCGCGGGACTAGTTTCCCAAAAAAAGGCCAGACCGAGGTTCTCGTGGTCTTGGGTGTGGGTGGCCGCAAAACTGGGGTGTTCACTTCTTCTTCAATCTCCATCAGTCTCGATATCTCGCTAGTTGTTTGGCGGAAATCTAGCTGTTGAATGACGAGTTATAACCGAACCATTTGACTAAATACTCTTTTACACCCCTGACACCTTGCCGTTCTTGCAAAATGGACTCGATTCGATAAACTATCTTGTCACCGACCCGCTGCAATTCTTCTTGGTAAAAAGAACCTTTCAGTTCCTCACCCGAATCATCTTTAAGGATGTACGTTACCGGTCTTGTTTGGTTTAGTCGGCTAACCGTAAACAGTTCTTCTGTCCACGCCGGCGTATAACCCTTTTTAAAAGTGTGTCTGGCTTGGGCGATCCGCACGCAATCACCGGGTTTAAATAGACTTTTCTGCCGATGACGTCAGGGGTCGAATACAACGTATGCCACACCTCTTCTTGATTGCTCGGGGTAACTTCCGCCGGTGCCACCTTAATACTCCGATGATACGAGTAGTTGTAGTTGTGGACCAGTTGCTGTATCACGTCGACGTAGCGAAGAGTGTTGGTTTTGGTAAAGTAAGAAACTTTAAGAATGTTTTGTTGACGAACTCACTGCCTTTGTCTGTTTGAAAATTTATCGGTTTGCGACTGGTAAAAATGGTCTTCACCGCTGCTACTAAAGCTTTCCCAGTCTTGTTTTTCAACGGAACAGCCCAAGCGAATTTACTAAATACGTCAATACACGTTACTAGATAGGAAAACCCATCGTTGAATTTCTTTAATCCTCGCAAGTCAATTAAATCAACCTGGAACTGTTGGTCGATACCACCAGCGATGGTCACCCGTCGTTTAAATTTTCTGCGCACCGGTTTGTGTAAGGTGTACGTATCCTGATGACCTAACCACTCTTCAATTTTTTTTACGAGTAAGTTTGGTGCTACGTTGTAAGGCGCCGACTCCGCCATAGGACCCAGGTCGTTTTCGGTCGTAGTAATGTTGTTTTAAAATTTTATTTACTTCTTTGGCCATGCTTCCCACTTTGGTGTCTTTTTCCTTCTTCTGAGCGAATACGACGATGTTTCTCGCAATTTACTGGCAACCACCTTTTTTCGATTAGTGGGTGTGACTTGTTTGGGTGGGGACTGAAACTTTTTGTCGACAATCTCGTCTTTAAGTACAATGGGTTGTTCGATGGGAGGTTTCGAGCTCGACTCGTTAAGTGGAGACTTAATATCCACGAGACCTAGGGGTACGTGACTGTACTGTTCTAGTCAATTCAAATAACGCTGTAGTGTTTGCTGATATAATCTAGCTTTGTCATCCACTGGCAGATCTTCTCGATCCAAGACTAGTTGCATTTAACTGTCCAATTCTCCTAAGTTATCCCTTTGAGCGTCGGGGGGTCTATAAGGTTTCTGAGCCTCTAACAAACGAGGGTCCATCAAAATCATTTTCTTAGCCATCTACAAGATCCCTCTTAGTACAGTTAGTATTGGTCTAAGGAGAGCACTTAAAAAACACCCAGTTTGTAAAAATTGTTTTCGTCTTTTGAGCGACAATGTCTTCTTGGTAAGCGCTCGCAGGGTGTTTTTGTAACGGCGCATACGTCTCTTCTGAGGAGGTGTCAGTGTAACGTTACCTTTTAATACGTTGTGACAACATTCACAGAGTGTTCCTACAAGATCGGGTGACGCTGTTTTCGTAACAGCCTTGATGACTGGTGGTTTGGCCGTCCCTAGAAACTTTAACATATCACCATGTCTTACCTTTTCTCCCATTTCGTTATTTAGGGACGTAGACAATTTGCTGTTCGTGTGGAAATATGCGGGTACGAAGTCGTAAACCGTCTGGTGTTATCTGACGAAGGTCGATTAGCAAATAACTGTGTGGGGTCCACGTCGCGTCTTTAAAACTTTCTTGGACATAGGCAGTTCGACATGAATACATCTGTTTGGCTAGATTAACAATCTGAGACCCTTACTTACTTAGTCATTCCCCTTCTACCGTGAGGTGTAGAGGTTTGGAAGAGAGAGCGCCAGACTATTCTATCAGCTGTCTTCTTCCTGGCCTGGTTCCATTCTAGTCCTCGGTCCTTCAAAGATTGTCTAATGTTGTCCTCCCAGCGGACTCTGGGTTGTCCTGGAGGTCTGGATCCCTGGCTCTTTGTTTCCCATGCTTGTCATGGTAGCCGATCTTCTCCCATTCTGCAGACATGGCCAAACCATCTTAGTTGGGACTGTTCTATTTGGGTCTGCAGCGGGTGGGATTTTAGGCCTTGACATATCATCTGGTTGCATACCATGTCTCTTCTTGTTACTTCAACTACCTTAGGTATTTAAAGTGGTCGACCTGCTCCAGGACCTGTTCTCCCAGCTTAATCTGATGTTTTCTTTCTTCTCGTGATATCACCATGGATTTTGTTTTAGAGCTGCTTATGACCATCCCTCTCTTCTCCGGCTCTTCCTTCCAGACTTGCAGGTTGGATTGGAGATGTGCCTCTGATTTAGCAATCAGGGCAACATCATCAGCAAATGCCAGCTCCGAAATATAGACCTGTCTCATCTTCCAGTACCCCACTGAATACTTTCTTGTTCTCTGCTTACATGCCTTGATGACATCGTCCATAAGGAGTATGAAGAGGTAAGGTGATAGGATATCACCTTGTCTTACACCAGTGGTGGTCCTGAACTCTTCTGACTTATGGTTTGCTGTCCTCACATAATTTCTGCAAGACTTGTAGAAGCTCTGTATAGCATGAATCAGAGGTGCTGGAATATTCTTCCTTGCCAAACAGTCCCAAAGTTTGCTCCAGGGGACCCTGTCAAACGCCTTTTCCAGATCTATGAAACAAAGATGCATCTCACTCTTATACTCAAGGGCCTTTTCACTCAGCTGTCTGAGTGTGAAGATTAGGTCTTGAGTACTTCGGTTTGCTCGGAATCCGCACTGGACCTCATCCAATTGTGGCTCAGCTAGGCGTCGGAGTCTCTGCTCTAGGATTCTAGAGTAGATTTTACCAGGGACACTGAGAAGGGATATACCTGTATGGTTTCCACACTGTCGATTGCCACCCTTTTTAAAAATCGGTGTTATGATGGCAATCTCCCAATCCTTTGGTATGGCCTTGTTGCACCACGCTGCCTGTAGGACCCTTAGGAGTAATAGGTCGCCTGATGCTCCCATGTACTTAACCATTTCTGGTGTTATACCATCATGCCCTGCTGCTTTGCCCATCTTGATTTTCTCCAGTGCTGCCTTCAGTTCTTCCATCTTTATGTCATCTTCATCACCATTTGTATCCTCTTCTGTGCTAGTGGTTATCATTTCTGATGCTCTACCTTGCTCACCATCAAGGAGTTCTGAGAAATATTCTTTCCATCTTTCCATTACTTCCTTCGGGGCAGTAAGCAATTTGCCTTGCTTGTCCTTTATAAATTTGAGAGGGCATTGTNTTTCCTTCCTCATGTTCTTTAGGGTCTTATAGAACAATTTCTGGTTTTCTTGTGCATCTTTTTCTAGCTTTTCTCCAAATTCTTCCCAGGACTTCTGTTTTGCTGCTAGCACTTTGTTCTTTGCTTCTGTTCTGAGTGTCACATATTCTCTATATTTTTCCATTTGTCCTGTTGTGTTTCCCGTTAGACGATACAGAGAGGATGGTTTCAAGCACCACAAACTCCATAAATATACCGTGCAGTGCCGCGACTGGTTGAGTTGGGTCTCGCACAAAAATAAGGTGGTTTTGAAAACCCAGTTTAAAGGTCGTGAGATGTCGTTGGGTTATAGGTACATTAGGGTAGACGGTTGGGACAAATACTCTTGTACCGCCTACCAGTTCCACAGCTGTCTGTTCCACGGCCACCCTGACTGCCCACTAACCACCGGTCGTGATGTTAACCCAGTCCACAAAAAACCTTTGACTAAATTGTACGCAAAGACGCTGGAAATTGGTGATTATTTGAAGAACGAGTGCGACGTCAAATTGGTAGAAATGTGGTGGGAGTTGAAGAAAACCGAGCCATCAATCGGTCGTTTTCTGAGCGCCACCTTCTCTCGCTCTCCATCTCTCTTTCTCTTTCTCTCTCTCTATCAGATTGTCTTATTTAACTGCTTGCTATATATGTATTTAATTTTATGTGTGAGTAATGTTTTCTTGTTTCTATTCAACAGATGTCATCAATTCAAAACAAGAACTGTCGCTACGCTTGTTCGATCTGCAGTCATTCGTTTACGAGGAGTCGTGACCTAACGAGACATATCTCCTCGGTCCACGCTGAACTGACACACCCCTGTCGTGTCTGTCCTCAAAACTTTGCAGGACCTGAGACACTGCAACAACATATCAACATCTTTCATGGACCCGGTGCACCACGTATAGACATCCCAGTGGGGACCACCACTGCACAAACACATCATATAGACACCCCAGTGGGGACCACCACTGCACCGGGGGCCGCTACAAGAATCGCTGTTACAGACACCCCAGTGGGGACCACCACTGCAGCTGGGCACAGTCTCACGTGTGCCCGCTGTGGTAAGACATTTAAGCGACGTGATGCATTAGCACGACACGTAAAAACAGTGCACTCAACCCCTCTGTTTTCCTGCGAGATCTGTGGGAAAACCTTTTCTCGTGTTGACAATATTCGCGTCCATTTAAAACAACAACACCCCACCCCTAACCAGCTTTCGACCTCATGCCCCACACCAACATCAGACTTATCGAGAATGTCACCACCTTCAACATCGGCGCAGTACTATCAACCATCATCTGCTGCGGCAGGGACCCCAGCATCATCCTCAACGCACCAAGCATCATCATCATCAGACACAAAAACATTATCATCATCTGCTGCAGCAGGGACCACAACAACTTCCACACTACCTTCAGGACCCACTTCAAATCCCATCCCAAGCTCTTCAACAATTCCCCCACCAAAAACAGGCCAGACCAAGAAACGTCCCATGCCTAGTACCCAGTCCCATATAAAAAACCCCGTCTGCCCACTGAAGAAGACTTGTTAGATGACCTACCAGCTGACATAAAACAAATCTATATTGACAACTGGAATGCAATCAAAACACACTCCAACAAACATAAATATCTGTCCACTTTTACTTTTTTCCACAATAATGAAAATATCGACTGGGCCCGTCTCTTGCTCCCTGTATTCACACAATGTTGAGAGGAGGAGGTTGTTATTGTTTCTTCTCTTCTTATATATATATATAATGTCACCACTGTTGCAAAACCTCCTCTGTTTAAATGTGTGACCATTGAAGATTTTCATTGAACGAAGGAAGCTTCCACTTCCATTGGCCAATGCATCAATTCATTCATTTTATTTCTGTATCGTGCTTGATGGTGTATTACGCGAAGATGGGTGTATAATCTTGTGACTATCACAACTGTTGGAACTAGTCAACCTCAATGAATGTGATAAGTCCTTTTTGAGTCTAAACAATTTATTACACATTTTCAGACATCATGCGTTGATCATGAATACATCACATATATAATTTAGAATCCTATATTGAATTAGCTATCTTTTCATATCAGTCCTTTGTCCCTTAAATCTGAATTACTGTAGGCAGAACGACATAACTATATGCACGCGTGGTTGGTGATCCCAACGACCGACAGTGAGATTATGTGTCTGGCACTAATATAACTAAAACGGACTGTTGATTCATCTCGACTAGGTTTAGTCAATTACTAACCTGTAACATTCATCTTTCTTCATCATAACAGTGGACTGACCCATGTCCATAATAAAATACAATATAACTGTGTGGCACTCCATGCCCGACACTATAAGAATACAAGGACACTTCTCAGTTCGACGGTCATTCAAGAAAGGGTCCCGTCTCTTGGTCACGGTGCGTGACTACCAACGCTGAAACGTCACAGCGTTCAATAGGCTAATAAAATTACAAGAAGAAGATCCGACGCTAAAAAAATTCTTCATTCTTGCGAAGAAAGGTGATCCAAATAAGGATACACAAAGAAAATCTTGGATAGAAATGAAAAACGGCGTACTTGTACGTATGGTACAAGACTCGGCTACGTCAGCACATTCGCAAATTCTTGTTCCCAAGAGTATGAGAGTGCAAATATTGCAACATGCTCATGACTCGCAATGTGCTGGACACATGGGATTTTCCCGTACAAAGTCGAGAGTCCTTGCGGCTCTCTTTTGGAACTTTGTTAACAAGGACATTCGTATATACTGCCGATCATGTCAGGTATGTCAGGAGGTCAAATCTAGAGGACCACGACATGCTGCGCCTATCCAGGCTGCTGACATCCCTATTCGGCCATTTCAGAAAATGGCCATAGATATTATTGGCCCTTTTAAGATAAAGTCGGCCAGAAAACATCAGTTTATCATTACATGTGTCGATATGTGCACACGTTGGCCAGAGGCTATCCCTCTAAAGAGCATATCTACTACAGATATCGCAGATGCTCTTTGGCTGATATTTTCTCGCTTGGGGTTCCCCAGAGAAATACTGTCTGACCATGGCACTCAACTCATATCTGATACTATGTCTCAAGTAATGTCTACCTTACACATTAAAAGATCTCTCAGTAGCATCTATCATCCTATGTCTAATGGGTTAGTTGAGCGTCTGAATAGAACGCTCAAGACTTTACTTGGTAAGATAACTGAAGATCATCCTCAAGATTGGGACAGGGTTTTACCCGCGGCTCTCTTTGCCTATAGAGAGGTCCCAAATGAACACACAGGATTTTCTCCCTTTGAACTTGTCTTTGGCGCGCGGCCCTATGTCTTTATTACACGATCTCATCACTGCCGATGATATTAGCGATGACACTCAATCTTCATATGAGTATGTCATTGCTCTTAGGCAAAAGATCATTGAGGCATGCAAACTAGCGACTGCTTCGTCAGAAATTGCTAAAGAAAAAGCAAGGCAGTTTGCTAACAAGAACAGATGTCTACGACAACTTTGTCCAGGTGACAAAGCATTCGTCCTACTCCCCAGTAGGGAAAATAGACTTCTGATTGCATGGAAAGGTCCATATGCAACAGTCTCACGAATTTCCGATGTTGACTATGTGGTCGATATAGATGGAAAGCATAAAACTTTCCATATCAACATGCTGACGGAATTTCATGAGCGTCCAGACTATTTGCTGCCTATTTTCCAGGCAACGGACGATTCTGCTGTACCTCATGGTCATTACTCATCCCTGTCTGTCATACAGGATGAGGAATCTGTTTTTTCTGATGTTAATCTTCCTCTTCCAGTGGTTCCACTACATTCTATAGAATCTTGGAAAGATGTCTCCATTTCTCCTAATCTTTCTGTTGATGAACATCGTCAAGTCTCGTCGATGTTAGACATTTAAGGATGTTCTAACCGACATCCCTGGTCACACGCATGTCATTGAACATGACATAATTCTTACCGACAGTAATCCTGTTAGGGTTAGACCGTATCCTATCCCTATACACTTTCAGTCACAAGTGGAAAAGGAATTGGATGAAATGATCCAATTAAACATAATTGAACCATCGACTTCTCCATATTCTTCTTCCATGGTTATTGTTCGGAAGAAAGATAAGAACATACGAATTTGCGTTGATTATCGCAAATTAAATCAAGTCACAAAGTTCGATGAAGATCACTATCTGGGTTTATATGACCTACTATCTACTCTACGTGAGTATAATCTGACAGCAAAACCTTCTAAAGCTTATATTGGTTTTGGTGAAATTTCTTTCTTGGGTCATCGTGTTGGTCATGGTCTCTTGAAGACAGAAGACCACAATACTTCGAAAATATTGAACATCTCTGTACCTAAAACGAAGAAACAAGTCCGGAGTCTCTTGGGGTTAATTCAATTCTATGGGAGATTTATTCCGAATCTATCTTCGATAATGGCACCTCTTTCAACGTTGTTGAAGAAAGGGTCGCCTAATCTGATTCGTTGGTCTCAGGAATGTCAATCTTCCTTAGACCAGATTAAAAGTATATTTTCTTCTCCTCCCATCCTAAGATTACCTACTCTTGATAGAACTTTTGTTCTTCGAAGTGATGCTTCATCCACTGGGATCGGAGCAGCACTTATGCAGGAATATGCTGAAACTATGCATCCTGTCATGTACATTTCTAGAAAACTAAATGCGGCAGAGAGGAACTACTCGGTTTTAGACTGTGAATTGTTGGCTATGGTTTGGTCTATTCTCAAACTACAAAGATTCCTCCTGGGCGCACATTTCATTCTAGAAACTGATCAGAAAGCTCTTACAGCTATTCAGACTAAGAACTTGAAGAGTTCGAGATCCACTCGATATGCTATTGCTCTTCAACCTTTTCACTTCACGGTACGAGCTATCCGTGGGTCGGATAATGTGATGGCTGACATTCTGTCTAGATGCCCACATGATTCCAACTAATACTTCTATCCTATTTCTAGATATACGACAGAGCCATAACACACCTATATTACTACAATACATTAGCACATCTGTCCTCACTTTAGGTGAACACATACTATTGTGCTTTGTTATCATCTTCTTCTGTTCCCATCTTTAATATAAGAAGAAGACTGAGTAGTTAATATAAGGGCCGAAAGTTTACTCGGTCACAATTGTTAATAATAATGTATTGTATAGTATGAAACTTAATGGCTATTAAATAGAATTATATTGGTTGTTTTTTCTCAGCATGTTATTGTTGATCGGAGAAGCTACCTTTCTGTTGTCAAACATGGAGAGTTCCACATTGTACACTTTCCTTGGAATGACAGGAGATGTGTCCTGGATCGTCATTTATGTTTAATTTCATTATGTAATGGTATTATTAAACATTTAGATAATGTAATATTTAACATTCAATATCAGATGTGTACATCCATTCTAAGCGGTATTAGAGTGTGACACTGCTATTTGATTATAATGATATGAACTTGCATATTTATATTGTATTTTCATGCAAGCGTAGTGTGTGTTGGTGGCACCTCCCCGATATATTTTTTTTTTTAATCAGATTTTTTATCTGTTGAGAAATATTCTCACCAGACACTTTATGTGTCAATTTAGCCTCATATTAGGCAGTGCAATTAGTTATCCCCGCATAATTTGTGCGTTGTTAAACCGCTTTTGGTTTTACTCTTGGATATTTAAAAAAAAAAAAAATGTGCAGTTGCACATTTTTTTTATCGGGAGGTGGCGGTAATGTTGCGCTAAACTTGTCGCAACTTATTCTGACTATATATTCTGACCATGCATTCTGACTATATTCAATTTTTTAATGCATGGGAAGTAACTCATGGAATTGTAGTCACTTCTTATTTCTACTAGTTGTCTAATCGTGTGACGATAGTCTGATAGTATAGTTGCCGATAGTTTGTGTGAACGATTTTGAGTCATGTCCATTTACGGAGCGCTCAGGTCGCCAGTTCTTAGAAAACAGTTGGCAATCGCAATGTTTCAAGATTCATTTCCTTTTAAGGTTCGAATCTTTAGTCGAACATCGTAGAACATTCTTCGCTTCGTAAGTTAGCTGAGTTGTATTCGATTCGCGTGTTCTGCGCATGTCTTTGTTTGTGGCAGTGTTTGAATGATTTCCGCCCAGGTCAGTCTGAGCAGAAATGCTGGTAAGGCGAGACGTAGCGGTGTGCTAGCGTCTTCGCTTATATTATTCAGGAAGGAGTCCTCATCATTGTTGTTCCTTTTTTGAGATGATATATCTCTATGTTATTCCAAGTGCCTGGAGGCATATGTGATTTAATTCCTGATGAACAGGTAACTGAATCCTTTTTGCTGAGTAACTTTATCGCCATCTTGTGATGTTGATTTTTGCCTAGCCTGCCTCATTATAGAGTCTATGATATGACAAGTTTGCTCAGCTCACGATCCACTTATATTGTCACGCATCGATTGATGCCTGTCCTTAGGACCATTTGCTTCCTGAACTTTATTGATGGATCTAGGTTTGATACCTTTGCTGTTTAAGGAACATAGAGGACGATAATGTGACGCTCAAAAGACATGCCTGTCTTGTTGAGGTCGAATATCGGAGACTAGATTTAATCTCCTAGTTGATATCTACTAGCTCTTATGGAAAGGGGAAGTTTACTACCTGACTACATGTACAGCTGATTACGATATCCTAAAAGGCATATGATTTACATTATTTTGATGCTGTCTGCTGTTCCTGTTGAATTGACTACGTCGATGATACAATGACTGTTGTACTATACCCGTGATGTTTCTGCATAACGATGTCCATGCATCTTGTCATTGTGGCGTACACAATATATATATTACCAAAAAACATCACTGCTGTTAAAAGCTTTATTGACTTTCTACGTTGTATGGTCTGATGTGACGTCCATGTATGATGCTGTAGCTATCTGACTCTATCCTTACGTCACACACTTAAACCAGACTAAAGACACCATGTTACTCTGCCTCATCATCCCTGGTGTCTGAGGGTGATACACCACTCTGCAAGTGCCAGTATTATCATACCTTTGGAAAGCAGATGAAATATAGCACCCTCAACATTGTGTGGCAAATGTGACATCATCCACGGAACATTTATACACAACACACATTTTGCTACGCAACATTTGGTGGCCATAAGCTGGTTTGGTCTGGTACCAGCATACACGGGGTCCCTTACCCACTTCATTCTACATGATATCAACATTTCAACATTTTTCAAGACATCAACATAAAGAATTCTGAGACTACTCGGCGTTGCCCGATAAATGTCGAAATTGCAGTTTTGCCATAAAGCAAGAAATTTGACAGTACCCGGCGTTGTATATATTGCCGGATAACACCAGTTGCTGCTATCAAGGTTCCAGGTTGCTGTAGTTGTTGAGAAGGCCAAGTTCTGGTTGCTACGAGTTCTTGAGAAGGCCAAGTACCGATTGAAGCAATTTACTGTTGGATAAGAAGGTCAAGTGCCGTTACTACACTACCTGTACACTGCCTGTACTGTTTAGAAGCTCAAGTCTCAACCATCGTCTTAGCTGTTTGATGCAAGTTCAGATGTGTGATCAACGTTGGATCTTCGATCTTAGAATGCTGATTACCACCTGTTTTTTGCTGTACTGACGATTGGAGTTCCATAAGTTAAGTGGCCTGTTTGTTTGTGAACTGTGCCCTTATACTTCTACTGAGTCTTCTGTATTTCTCATTCTTTTGTTTACATGTTATTTGTTTATATGTTATTTGTATATTTATATTTATATGTTTATGTTTCTGCGGGTTTTCGGTTGGGCAGTGTCTCCCTTAGATCATACCACGTCATAGAGGTCGTCTATCGTGAGCGTTTTCTGTAGGGTGTGCAAATTTCCGATACTGGAATTTGCAAAGCGACTTCTGTTGCTATTTTTTGTTAGTTGTGATGACATGTGTTAGTATTGTTTTCGTTATTTTTCTGCATTCTTTAGTTCTGTTTTGATTTGTTTGTATTTGCTAGCCTACTCTTTCCTATTGTTTAGTTTCATATACCATTTTTGTTTATATACTGTGGTGTCTTGTATTTGTATTATCTTCTCGTAGATATCATCACATTTTTTGTGATATTTCTTTAATTTTCGCTTTATTTTTTGTTGATTTCTATGAATGTTTTCGTATTGTTGCTAAATCTTAAAAACCCAGTTTAACGGGTGTGAGAAGGCGTTGGGTGATATATGCATTAGGGTAGACGGTTGGGACAAATACTCTCGTACCGCCTATCAGTTCCATGGGTGTCTATTCCACGGCCACCCTAACTGCCCACTAACCGCCGGTCGTGACGTTAACCCAGTCAACAAAAGACATTTGTCTGAGTTGTACGCAGCGACACTGAAAATTGGTTCTTATTTGTGGGACGAATGCAACGTCGAATTGGTAGAAATGTGGGAATGCGAGTGGCAGGCATTGAAGAAAACCGATCCATCAATCCGTCATTTTCTGAACGCCACCTTCCCTACCCTGAAACCGTCTTACACCAAATATCGGTACCCGCTATCAAAGGAGAATATTCTCGCCTCGGTGTTAGACGAGACCTTGTTTGGTCTAGTCGAGTGTGACATACATGTCCCCGACTCTTTAAAAGAACATTTCTCTGAAATGACACCCATTTTTAAGAATGTTGACGTCACGAGGGAAGATATTGGACCTTTCATGCGGGAATACGCCGACAAACATAAACTCCTGACTACCCCCAGACAGACGTTGATCGGGAGTTATGTGGGCAAGAAAATTCTGTTGACAACACCTCTGCTTCGGTGGTACCTAATCAAAGGCTTAGAAGTCACCTGTATCTACCAGGTGATTGAGTATACACCTGTGGCGTGTTTCAAGCAGTTTGGGGACACTGTTTCGAACGCGCATCGACAGGGTGATACAGATCCTGCCTACGCCATAACCAGCGAGACCATGAAACTGTTGGGTAACGCGGCTTATGGTAAAACATTGACCAATAAGGCAAAGCACGTAGATGTCTCGTACACGATGGGAGAGGATGCGTCTGACCTAATAAACTCACCCCGATTTAGGAAAATGACGTTAGTGACGGACGACATATTCGAAGTAGAAAAACTTAGACAATTAGTTGGGACCTGCCCGTGCAGATAGGTTTTTTCGTCTACCAATACGCGAAATTACGCATGTTAGAATTTTACTACGACTGTCTAGATAAATTTGTAGATAGGTCAGACTTTCAGTTGTGTGAGACAGACACCGACAGCCTTTACTTGGCCCTTAGCGCGAATAACCTAGCGGACGTTGTTAAGCCCGCTATGCGACGAGAATTTTATAGCTCCTACCACCAGTGGTTCCCCGCCGAGGTATGCCCCGACCATAGACCCGACTTTGTAGCTAGCGAGGGTAAAACGCGCGCCCTTTGTCAGAAATGCCGCGAACAAATATTATTCGACAAACGGACACCGGGCCTTTTTAAATTAGAGTACGAAGGCAGAGGGATGGTTTCCCTCTGTAGCAAGACGTATCACTGTTTTGGCGACTATGACAAAACAACCACCAAAGGACTCAACAAACACCACAACAAAGTAGACAAACACACTTTCTTAGACGTCCTCAACACACAACAAGCACAGGGTGGGAAAAATAACGGGTTCCGTGCACACAAATCCTCCATCTACACCTACGAACACCGCAATGCCCTATCTTACTTTTACATCAAAAGACAGGTACATCCCGACAACGTCAGGACATCACCCCTCAACATTTAAACTGTCTTCCACTCCAACACAGATACCCACAGGTATATACACCACACACCTCTATTTCTTACGACGTGACGACAATGTGACAACCCCCCTCCCTCAAGGGCTGGCCTGTACCCCGGTGATATTGTATAAAAATCTGTGAAATATTTTGAACATACTAGCTTTCCTATATAAAATATAATTATTTTTCAATTGTATATTCATATGTATTATTTGACAATGTCAATGTTTGATAATGTTATTTTGAACACCTCCCATCTTCCAATATAAGATATATCGTACCTTGTCACTATGTGTTATTTGGCAATTGTACATACTCATGTAATGTTAAAAAATACTATATATTACCATATATGCTCCTATATGTTTTGATACTACAAAACAGTATTTGAAAAAATAAAAATATATTAACTAAAACGCTTTTTGTTACCTATATCGTCCGTTGTCTATCTAATTGTTTGTCTAAATATATCGTCTAATTGTTCGTCTAATTGTTCGTATAACTGTTCGTATAACTGTTGTAAAATATATATCGTATAACTATCATCTTCCTATTGTCTAAATATACCCTCTTCTTGCTGTCTAACTATCGTCTAAATATCATCTTCTTGTTATCTCAAGTCTAAATATATCGTCTTCGTGCTGTCTCAAGTCTTCTTGTTATCTCTAAATATACCTATAACTATTATCGTCTTCTTGTTATCTAAATATATGTCTATATATCTAAATATATGTCTAAATATATATCTTCCTATTGTCGTCTAACTATTAACCTCTTCCTATTATCTATAAATAACGTCTTCTTGTTATCTCAAGTCTAAATATAACGTCTTCTTGTTATCTCAAGTCCGCCATCTTGCGCCTCCTGAATGCGCTTATATAAAAGTCACGCGCCACCTGGCGTTTTTGCTATATAAAAGTCACGCGCCACCTGCCGCGCCACCTGAATGCGACCTAAGTTGCGCATTCCCTACTACTGAATATGGTTGTGTGTTTGTCTTTTTCGCTAGGTAGTGTTGTTAAATGTTAAGCTTTTTTTCAAAGTTATTATATCTAGACTAATAGGTATGTTAATAATATTTGTTTGTTAAATCCTGACATGTGTGTATGGTTTAGCTAAGTTAAGACTTAACCGATTTCTTATGTACTATAGTCTAAATAATTATCCTTAGTTTAAATCTTATCCGTGTTTCTCACCTATCGTTAGATAAATGTTTTTGTTCATTTTATTTTTGCGAGGTTTATTTTTTGTGTGTTAACATAATAAAAACACAGAAACTGATAACGCAAAAATTAATAAACACTTTTATCACATTAAAGAGAATATTTAGAACATAGCATATTTTTAACAGTACTGAACTACACAAGATCTTGTTATGGTACAAACAAAAGTTAATAAATCGCCATTATCTTAAACGATAGGGCGTCACTTGTCTCGTGAGCGCGTGGTTTTTAAATCAATATCTTTTTCTTTGCTTCCACAACACACAGCGCGCGCGGGGACCATTCTGATATGTTAAACAAAATTATTTCCTTTGATAACAGACTAAAAATAAGACTGTGTTTTATTCTCTCTCTCTCTCGCTCTCTCTCTCTCTCTATCAGATTGTCTTATTTAACTGCTTGCTATATATGTATTTAATTTTATGTGTGAGTAATGTTTTCTTGTTTCTATTCAACAGATGTCATCAATTCAAAACAAGAACTGTCGCTACGCTTGTTCGATCTGCAGTCATTCGTTTACGAGGAGTCGTGACCTAACGAGACATATCTCCTCGGTCCACGCTGAACCGACACACCCCTGTCGTGTCTGTCCTCAAAACTTTGCAGGACCTGAGACACTGCAACAACATATCAACATCTTTCATGGACCCGGTGCACCACGTATAGACACCCCAGTGGGGACCACCACTGCACAAACACATCATATAGACACCCCAGTGGGGACCACCACTGCACCGGGGGCCGCTACAAGAATCGCTGTTACAGACACCCCAGTTGGGACCACCACTGCAGCTGGGCACAGTCTCACGTGTGCCCGCTGTGGTAAGACATTTAAGCGACGTGATGCATTAGCACGACACGTAAAAACAGTGCACTCAACCCCTCTGTTTTCCTGCGAGATCTGTGGGAAAACCTTTTCTCGTGTTGACAATATTTGCGTCCATTTAAAACAACAACACCCCACCCCTAACCAGCTTTCGACCTCATGCCCCACACCAACATCAGACTTATCGAGAATGTCACCACCTTCAACATCGGCGCAGTACTATCAACCATCATCTACTGCGGCAGGGACCCCAGCATCATCCTCAACGCACCAAGCATCATCATCATCAGACACAAAAACATTATCATCATCTGCTGCAGCAGGGACCACAACAACTTCCACACTACCTTCAGGACCCACTTCAAATCCCATCCCAAGCTCTTCAACAATTCCCCCACCAAAAACAGGCCAGACCAAGAAACGTCCCATGCCTAGTACCCAGTCCCATATAAAAAAAACCCGTCTGCCCACTGAAGAAGACTCGTTAGATGACCTACCAGCTGACATAAAACAAATCTATATTGACATGAAATCAAAACACACTCCAACAAACATAAATATCTGTCCACTTTTACTTTTTTCCACAATAATGAAAATATCGACTGGGCCCGTCTCTTGCTCCCTGTATTCACACAACAAACAAAACGCTTCAAAATAAACTACAGTTTCCACATCATCTTACGCCACAGAGAAACAAATGACCTCCGTTTCTTTCACTCTTCGCATAACAACGCGGTCGTCTTAGATCAACCCCACCTAGTCAACAACATTACAGATTTCAAATCTTTTCTCTCACAAATCAGAGGCACATCTCCAATCCAACCTGCAAGTCTGGAAGGAAGAGCTGGAGAAGAGAGGGATGGTCATGAGCAGCTCTAAAACAAAATCCATGGTGATATCACGAGAAGAAAGAAGACATCAGATTAAGCTGGGAGAACAGGTCCTGGAGCAGGTCGACCACTTTAAATACCTCGGAGCTATTATAGACCGAAAGGGAGGCATCAAAGAAGAGTTGGCCACTCGAAAAGCAGCAGCTGGGAGACTTTTTCAGGCCATAAATCGAGGATTCCTCAGCAAGAGAGAGGTTGGTAAGAAAACGAAGATGGCTGTATACCGCTCCACCTATGTCCCAGTCTTGACATATGGGGATGCGAGTCATGGGCAATGACTACAACCCATAAAAGCCAGATCCAAACCTCAGAAATGAGGTATCTGAGGAAGGTGGTTGAAGTAACAAGAAGAGACATGGTACGCAACCAGACGATACGTCAAGGCCTAAAAGGCCACCCCCTACAGACCCAAGTAGAACAGTCCCAACTAAGATGGTTTGGCCATGTCTGCAGAATGGGAGAAGATCGGCTACCACGACAAGCATGGGAAACAAAGAGCCAAGGATCCAGACCCCGAGGACGACCCAGAGTCCGCTGGGAGGACAACATTAGACAAGTTAGTTTTTACGCGGACCTAGGCGTAGATATGTTCAAAGACGTGATTTCCGTTCCTGGTATTACGTTAAAATATCTCTTTAAAACCCTCCCCTCCAACGTCTCTTTTTCGTTATGCTGCGAGCGGGAGGCAGATTTGCACCACACGTTGCGCGAAAACATAGTCGGGGGACCTTCCATTATATTTCATAGGCTCCACGAACAAGGCAAAACGTGCATTAGGGGGGAGAAGATGGTTTTGATGCCAACGCCCTTTATTTGTGGTCGCTAATGCAGAAAATGCCCACTGACTTTCCCGTTAGACGATACAGAGAGGATGGTTTCAAGCACCACAAACTCCATAAATATACCGTGCAGTGCCGCGACTGGTTGAGTTGGGTCTCGCACAAAAATAAGGTGGTTTTGAAAACCCAGTTTAACGGTCGTGAGATGTCGTTGGGTTATAGGTACATTAGGGTAGACGGTTGGGACAAATACTCTCGTACCGCCTACCAGTTCCACGGCTGTCTGTTCCACGGCCACCCTGACTGCCCACTAACCACCGGTCGTGACGTTGACCCAGTCAACAACAAACCTTTGACTGAATTGTACGCAAAGACGCTGGAAATTGGTGATTATTTGAAGAACGAGTGCGACATCAAATTGGTAGAAATGTGGGAATGCGAGTGGCGGGAGTTGAAGAAAACCGAGCCATCAATCGGTCATTTTCTGAGCGCCACCTTCCCGACCGTGAAACCCTCGTACACCAAATGCTGGTACCCATTAACAGAAGATAATATTCTCGCCTGTGTGTTAGACGAGACCTTGTTTGGCCTAGTCGAGTGTGACATTCATGTCCCCGACTCCCTAAAAGAACATTTCTCGGAGATGACACCCATTTTTAAGAACGTTGACGTCACGAGAGATGATATTGGGTCTTTCATGCGGGAATACGACGAGAAACACAAGCTCCTGACTACCCCCAGACGGACGTTGATCGGGAGTTATGTGGACAAAAAGATTCTGTTGGCGACACCTGTGCTTCGATGGTTTAAAGTCACCTGTATTTACCAGGTAATTGAATATGCACCTGTGACGTGTTTTAAACAGTTTGGGGATACTGTTTCGAGCGCACGTCGACAAGGTGATACAGATCCTGCCTACGCAATTACCAGCAAAACCATGAAATTGCTAGGTAACGCCGCCTATGGTAAAACGTTGACCAATGAGGCGAAGCATGTAGATGTCTCGTATACGGCGGGTGAGGGTACGTCTGAACTAATAAACTCCCCCCGATTTAGGAAAATGACGTTAGTGACGGACGACATATTCGAAGTAGAAAGACTTAAACAGACAATTAGTTGGGACCTGCCCGTGCAGATAGGTTTTTTCGTGTACGCTAAATTGAGAATGTTAGAGTTTTACTATGACTGTTTAGATAAATTTGTAGATAGGTCAGACTTTCAGTTGTGTGAGACAGACACAGACAGTCTTTACTTGGCCCTTAGTTCAGACAACTTAGCGGCCGTTGTTAAGCCCGCTATGCAACGCGAATTTTATAGTACCTACCACCAGTGGTTCCCCGCCGAAGTATGTCCCGAACATAGAGCCATTTTCGTCGCTAGCGAGGGTAAAACGCGCGCCGTTTGTCAGAAATGTCGGGAACAAATGGACACCGGGCCTACGAAAGCAGAGGGATGGTTTCCCTCTGCAGCAAGACTTATCACTGTTTTGGGGACTACGACAAAACAACCACAAACGGCTTGAACAAAAACCACAACAAAATCGACAAAAATACAAAGTAGACAAACACACTTTCTTAGACGTCCTCAACACACAACAAGCACAGGGCGGGGAAAATATTGGGTTCCGAGCACACAAATCCTCCATCTACACATACGAACAACACCACAACGCCCTGCCTTACTTTTACATCAAACGACGGGAAAAATATTGGGTTCCGAGCACACAATCTTCAATCCTCCATCTTTGCCTATTAAATACAAAATGTGAATGTGTTCATACTTGCATTTCTACCTTCAACACCAAGCGCTGAACACGAAAGAAGCCCTCGTTTTTTTTTGCTGATTTAGGTGAGTTTGTACTTACTTTGTACATTCATGCAATGATAAAAAGGTTAATCGACAGGTTTCCATCCCGACGTCTTAAACCACACACTCTTTGTTTTGTTTTTTTCTTCAGATCACCATGCCCAGACATCAAAGAGAAAGCATCTAAACTCTCTCTTCTCTAAAAAATCTACAACTATGTACACAAGGTGAAGGGAGTCCACACACACACAATTTGAGGAAACACTTGCACCTCTCCCGTAAAAAAACGACGTTTCTTCTGGTCACGACAAAGTTTCAGTTACGACAATACCCTCAAAGTCTGGCCTGCAGCTGTACCCCGAGCTGCTTCATATTTTTTATTCTTTAGAAGGTGTCTTACAATTATGATGAAACAAATCTTGCTGATAATGTGTACCATAATAACTATTCAAAAGGCAACATCTCCATCATCTGGGACCACATATTCCATACATATATACAAGTATATATATATATATATATTACCAATTTTGTGAATGGTCGCAATATAATATAGGGGACAATTTAAGTTCACACATCATAATATACAAGTTAAGAACTGAATATTGCTTTCATATATATTGATAAAAAAATTATATGGAGAAAGCTGTTGGAGAGTTACAAGCAAAAACACCCATATATAGACAAGAAAGTGTTTCCAGCAATGCTATAAAACCAAGTATATATATATGTGCAAAGACCCACAAGGTGTGTGCTCCTATATTTTTGTTCACCAGTGGCATATGCTCGGTGAGTGCGGAAGACTATCTGCTCATGTTTTCTTCAGTTTTCACTAACATGCTGCTTCCTATATCTTCCTGTTTACCGGTCCACTGGGTTTGAACTGCAAACTACAACACTTTGACAATTTACAGCAGTCTTTAGAAGGTGTCCGTGCATAAAATTAATTGATGTCTTGCTGCTGATCCAGGGCAGAAAAATGGGTTAATGAGATCAGCCAACATCTCCATTTGATTTACTTCTGGTTCATTGAATATAAAATAAACTATATTAACTAAAATTCTTTTTGTTACCTATATATATATATATATATATATAACTATTGTCTAAATATATCGTCTAACTGTTCGTATAACTGTTGTAAAATATATATGTCTAAAAGTCTTCCTATTACATGTATATAAATATCGTATAACTGTTGTCTAAATATATTGTCTAAATATATCGTCTTCCTATTGTCTAAATATATCGTCTTCCTATTGTCTAAATATATCATCTTCCTATTATATGTATATAAATATCGTCTTCCTATTCTACATATATCCCCTTCTTGTTATCTAAATAAACAATACCATTAGCGAACTAATATATCGCTATATAAAAAACACACACCCTACATTTTCCTTATATAAAAAGTCACGCCCCGCCACATTTTCCTTATATAAAAAGTCACGCCCCGCCACAGCGCTCTGCCGGAATAGTAACCGTTTTGCGCATTGTATACTACTATTAGCCTAATTAAAAAAAAGGAGTGCCGGATTTTTGAAAATGCCGGATTTTTTATGGTTATATATTCTGTATATATTTAACAGAAAATGACTACCTGTACACTTTATCTGCGATCGACAATGCACAATGTTTACGTTTTACACCACTTCTTTTATTTGCTGAATCCATAATGGGGCTAAACAGCAGCAAATAAATGATAAAATGAGCAGGAATGAGCAGGAATGGCTGTTAACACGTGCAAGCAAGACCCAACAGCTGCATCAAAACATAAACTGCTCCAGAAAACAGTGGCGCGCCAACGCGGTAAATTTAAAAATGCGCTCCGAAATCCATGCCGGAAATCTGAAGGAACCGGATTATCGATGGCCGGATTTTTGAATGTCAACTGTAGATCATTGCAGTCAATATTAAGTATAAGGGGACTAGCCTATTTAACTTGCTATTAATATTTGAATAATTTAAAAATTGTAGTGAGGAAAATAAAACCCAAAGATTATTAATAATAATTTCCAGCCTCCAAAATATAATTTAAGTAGGCCTAAAGCAAATATATTAAAGTTACCTGGAAAAATTCAAACTAGTCAGGGACAATGGCACCATTAACCATGAAACAGTCCGGGGAAGGAAAAGCCAATGAAAAGGACAACAAAACATCAAACCTGACGGGAACAAACAGGACCACGAACACTGAAATCAGAAACACAGAAATAACGGACAGGATAGAGACAATAAGGGAAAAACTGGAAGGAGGCTCAGGAACAAAAACAGCAAAGGAAGGCAAAACGTGGGTGTTACAGTTAGTTTAAGATAAGGATTTTGTACTTTTGTATTTTGTGGTCTAAGGGAAACCACTGGTTGTATAAGTTTGTTACGGGGTGAGATTTAGTGGTTATTTCCCTTGTCTGGACAATGTCCACTTTTTTGGATGTCCATATTAGGATATGTATTATTCTGTTGGCCATATAGGGAGCGTTCTTGCACTGTTTTCGCGGAATGTTCTGGATTGTCCGTGGGTAAGCTCTACTCAGGGCTTACGCATGCGCAATGATTTGCGTGGGTCGAGAAGACTGTCTTTCCGGCAGAGTCGACTTGGGGTTTCCGAGCTGAGAAGTTCAGCGTTTGGTCTCTGACTGTTTTTCGGGGAATGGAGCCTTTTGTTAGAGGATATTTAAGTTTTCCCCAGTGATAATTCTGGCTTATGTCTGAAAAGCCATGGATGTGAAAATTGTGTTGTGTCTTATTCCTGGACGGCAGTCAGGTAAAGATACCTTTTGAATCTAATCTTGTAGCCCAGAACTTTGTTATTGAGGTGGCTTACTCCGAATGCGGAGATGTATTAAATATAGGAGACGGTTATTAGACATTTTGAAACCCCGCCATTTAGGAGGCACTTGTTATGTAGCCAAGATCTACATGACCGGTTTGGTCACAAGAAGTCAGAGAACAGTAGTCTTTTGTAGCCCGCCATTCGTGCGGCTTATTTAGTAGCCAAGATCTACATGACCGGTTTGGTCACAAGAAGTCAGAGAACAGTAGTCTTTTGTAGCCCGCCATTCGTGCGGCTTATTTAGTAGCCAAGATCTACATGCAGAGTCTCCATGGTGTTGAATATTATGAGTTGATGCTATTTACATGTTAAATGTGCTCATATGACAGTGTAATTGTCTGATGTCAACTTATGTCACTATTGTCCAGTATTAAACTATATGAAATGTCACCAGTCGTTTCCAACGTTTCATTGACTTCTGAGTGTGGTACGTACGGTGTATCGTGCTATGAAATAACCACCCACACTCCTATATATAACAACTTTAGCAACCTTGACAACTGGTAGCCTGTGTTGCGTTTAGAGAAAACCTTTACCTCTACATTGATGCCAGGCTACACATGAGAGTTTAACAAAGAGCACTACACAAAAGGAATGCTTAACAGCAGGAACAAGCATTTAACAGTGGGCAGAAGCAGTTAAAAACCAAGGTAGGGACACCAGGCATGATAAACTAGAAGAAAATACTAACCAAAAAAATAGCAATGAAAGTACCAAAAAAGACTCAAGACATATAGCAACCCAGGCAGTTCCCAAAAATAAAGATGTTGTAAACATATGTCGTTTAAAGATAACGCAAGTGGCTGGTGAGGCTGTCAAGATCAAGGCATTAGATGAAGACAAAATTATAAATATTTTCTGCAAGTTCTACATGTTCTAGATGCCTGTGCCTTGAGTCATAAAGTTGTTGATCCTTTCAGCGTTGGATCTTCGTCTCGCTGAACTGTGTTTGCTGTTGTTCAAGGCCAGTTCCTGTGTCTTCATTGCTGCTATCTCGGAGGCCAGGAGATTTTTTTCGTCAGCTTAAGATAAGTGGCTGTTCGTTGTTGTAGACTGTGCCTATATATGTATCATAATTAAGCCTTCCCATATCTTTGTTATATGGTTGTCTATTTTTTATGTTATAAATATATTCTTTTTCAGCGGGTTCGGTTGGTTGGGCGGTGACTGTCGTAGGGTATCCCACTTTACCGAGGCCCTACGACAGCGTTCTTTAGGGACTATTGCAAATTTCCCACAGTGGAAATTGCAGGCGACTTTTGTTGCTGATATTTTTTGTTTAGCTGTGACGAGATGTGTTTGTGTCGTTTTCGTATATTTTTCTCCATTCTTTAGTTTTTGATTTGATTTGTTTGTATTTGTCTGCCTCCCCTTCCTATTGTTTATTTCTATACACCTTTTTGTTTATACACTGTGTTGTCATTGTCTTATTGTAATTATTCGCAGTTGTCATTACAATTTTTTGTAACATTTTGCTTTGGTTCTGCTGTATTGTTCTTTTGATTCCTGCGAACGTTTTCATTTGTTATTTGTATCCTGTGCTTGTCATGCTTGTTGTTATTATACACTGTCAAGATTATATGCACAATAGATATAAAGGTCATTTATTGTATTATTGAGATTTAAATTAATTATACAAGCTCTTGGGCAAAGGCTTGTAACCCCACTGTGGTGGGATAATGTGAGTTTCATAGGTAATATATTTACACAGGTTACTGATCTCACATTATTAGACATAATGTCTACATTGGATTACTTTATTGAGCAAGGGAAAGCCCTTGGTAAGACTGGAGATAAATTAGAGGAATTTGCACTTACTCAAAATGCCAAGGCACAGAAGGCTGAAGATAAAAGAATGCAAATGGAAGCCGAACAAAAGAGACTAGACAGAGAGGCTGAAGCAGAACAAAAGAAATTAGACAGAGAGGCTGAAAAACAGAAAATGGAACATGAAGAGAAAATCTTAGCTTTGGAGTTGGAGAAAATAAAGTTGGCGAATATGAGTAATTCGCAAAATGATTCAAATAATCAAACATCTTCAAATAAGAAATAAATGCTGCTTCTTATAAAGTCAAATTACCACCTTTCAATTCTACCTGTGACGATATAACGTTCTACCTAAATAGATTTGAACTTTCATGCGAAACCCATAAGGTAGACAAGTCGCAATATGTTGCACAACTGATGGAAATACTTAGAGGTGAAGCATTGACTACTATAAGTATGGTAGAGGGACCTGACAAGTTCAACTATGATGCTGCCAGAGCGGCCTTATTAAAGAAATATCAGCTTAATGAAGACAGTTACTGTCTTCGCTTTAAGACTATGCTACCAGAAACTGGGGTAGAATTTTCAGATTTTATCTCAAAGATACGTCTAACGTTTTCACGTTGGGTCGAACTTTCAAAGCCTGAACATACATATGAAGCCCTTATGGACTTATTGCTTCGTGACAAAGTCATGTCATCAGTTAATGAGTCTTTTCTTGCCTTTTTACATGAGCGTAAGCCTAAGAACTTAAAAGATATGGAAGAATATTGTTGCCAGTATGTCACTGCACACCCAAGAAGGTTTACCGGTGGCTTCAGCAGCACCATATGGTCCTAATTTTCGTCGTAAATATCAAGGTGCTCAGCGCAACTTTGATAGGAGTAATCGTGATTTTGGACAGAACCAAGGGGGTCCATCACAGAATGATTCTTCTTCTGGGAATTGGAGTCAATCTAATAGTCCTCAATATTTTGGTCCTAATAATTATAGGAACTTTAGAAGAGGTTACTATAATAGAGGTTATCGAACAAATAATAACTTTTCAGGGAGACAACAAAACACATCTAAGAGATATTCTGATCAATGTGAAAATGATAATCGCAACTATGGAAACTGGGGTTCAAATCAGAACAATAGTTTCAGTAGAACAGGTAACAATCATTTCAAAAGAAATAAGTCGCTGTAGATCGCAACATAACAATAATAAATCATGTCACCATGCTAACTCTGCTCAACAAGAGTCACAAGGAGTTGGTAATCAAGTGAACAATGGTAATAGTACCTCTAATGCTAATGCTTGCTATGCTTTCGATTTCGAAAGAGCATCAAAGTGCCCACAATGCACAACTTTGTTCGAACCTACAACTATATCTTTTGAGTTGTTGTCATCCTCTTCCCGCTCTTCCTGCCGCAGCTGCGCATGACGGAAGAGGGTCTCTTATTCTTCATAAAGGGTTAGTGAACAATAATCCAGTGTCGGTTCTCTTTGATTCTGGATGCACAACTTATGAACATCCTCGCAAAACATAACCCAGACATAAAGCTGGTACACATGGACAGAATAATGGTGAAAGGGAGTATTGTAACCCCAGTGGTTATAATTACGGCAGAAGGGAGTGAAACCCCTAAAACGCTACTATTTTGGAAAACCAAGAAGCACACCGAAGCTTACAATCCCCTTGTGCTACAGTGCTCAAACTGTCTGAAATTCGGCCACGGAAGGAACAATTGTAAGGGGAGAACAGTTTGTAGATACTGCTCCAGTAATCACCCCTCTACAGTGTGAAAAGGCAAAGGCAGATACCGACTACAAAAAGGCGAATGGGAACAGAAAGTGTTTCAATTGCAAAGGAAACCACAGTGCCAGATATCAGGGCTGTCCAGTTTACCAGCAAACCAAACAAGCACTAAAAGAATCCATCTTAACAAGAACACCATTTAAAACAGTAATTAAAGAAATAAAAGAAAACACAAAAAACACAAACAGTAAAGTTGCAGGAGAAATCAAGTCTGTAAAAGAAGAAATTAAAACTATTAAAACGCAGCTGTCAAAAGAAAAAGATCTGAAAGTAACTAACAAAACAAAAGAAAACAACCAGCCAGACAGTTCAGCTACAACATTGGAAAATGGGAATGCACAGAAAAGTGTAGAGGCATTGCTTCAAGAAGTGAAAGCCATACAGCACCAAATTTCCCAGGATGTAGCTAAACTGACTGTACTGAAAGAAGAAAATGAAATAATACTAGTCAAAATGTCTGAACTAAAAGAGGAAAATGAAATAATACTAAAAAGAATGGAAAGTGAAAGACAGGAGATTAACATAGGGAGAGAAGTGAATGTAGTATTGGATGAAAGTAGGAAAGTGGTCAAAAAGTACATAAGGCAACAGGAAAACAAAAGCAACCTAGAAGAAACTATCAAAGAACAAGTTGAGGTACTTTTACCACACTTAATGGAAAAAATTAGGTACAAAATGACAAGTCTGAATGAGGAATTTCTTGAAAACATGGTTGATAATGGGTCCACGAGTACAGGAAATACAGAATAAGAGCAAATTTGATAGTTTAACCAAAATAAAAGGGATACTAAATGATGTTAAAGTTCAACGGTTTTAGAATAATACAGTGGAATTTTAGGGGTATCAAAAATAATTTTGCACCCCTACTAGCAGAGACAGGAGAACCTACCACTATATATGCTCTTCAAGAGACCCATTTAAACCCAAACAGTAGATATAGTTGTAAGGGCTTTAAGATACTTAGGCACAATAGGAAACAAGGTAGAGGAGGTGGTGTCGCAGTCTTAGTTAGCGAAAAATTTAAAATTATAGACTGGGAAGTATTTAATACAACCAATATAGAAGGTATCCAGGTTACTATAGCAGCTGAACCAAACAATATAACAATCCTAAATGTATACGCTAAAGATGGCTATATTAAAGATGAAGAAATACTATCCATAAGCACCAGACTAGGCTCCAAAACAGTCATAGTAGGCGATTTTAATTCCCATCATTATGCTTGGGGTGGAAAACATGCAGACAATGCAGGAAAATGCCTACTTGACTTCATAGAAAACAATGAACTACTAATACTAAACGATGGAACTGCAACTAGAATTAATCCACAAGTTAACAGGGCAGACTCAGCAATAGACATAAGTATAGCAACTAACAACCTAGCGAATGTAAATTGGGAAGTGTTACAAGACACAAACTCAGATCATCTGCCCATTATAATAACCATGCATGAAAATGTCAGTCCAAACCCAGAACCAGAGAAACCGACTTTCAACTATAAAAAAACAAACTGGGAAGCTTTCCAATCAGAGCTGGAGGGGATGGAATATAAAGACATGGAATCAGATGATACTGACTTGTGGGCGGAAACACTGACCAATGAAATTCTGAAAATAGCAATAAAATATATACCAAATAAAAAATATGCCACAGCACCTTAACTCTTAGACTCCAGAGCAACGCTCTGAGCATTGCAAAATGCTGCACGCTGTGCCATTGCAAGGCTCTGAGCGTGACTTAAGAATTCTCGCCAAAAAATGCAGAAACTTAACCATGTAATCAAATCCATGTTTTCTAAACCTAACCGAAACTTCCGTTAGAGTTGTCCGGTCTTTTTATCGAAGGATTTCGGGCTGTTCACACATGTTATTTCTTTGTTATCTAATTTATTAGCTAGTCAAGTGTGATCCGATTTTGTGAAAAATTTGTGTGTGGTTTTAGCGTTATGGCAAGTCATATTCCTATTAGTTCTATGCCTTCTAGACGAATGTCTGCGTCTAAAGCATTAAGTTTACTTGAAAATATAATGGAGAGTGAAGATGAATTGATGGACTCTGATAATTTTTTATCAGATGATGGAAGTGTTTCAGGCATGTCAGACACTTCGGTTTCAGGTGACGAGAGGGCGTTGCCCCAGCCTGGCTTATCGAAAGGTAAGAAAGCTAGGCTTACAACACCAGATGACTGGTCACAGGTTGCTGATGATGTTAGAAGTACGATTAAAACTTCAAACAACTTTAGATTTATCCCCAAGCCACGAGGAACAAAAACAGCACCAGGAGTAAACCCAGAATATGTTGATGAAACATCAACACCACTGGATTGCTTTTTGGCATTTGTCAGAAATGATGTGATGGAATATATAATCACAAGCATCAATGAATATGCCACAAGATGTGTACAGATGAACACCCCAGCTCAAAAACAATCAGTGTATAACAACTGGAAACCTGTAAATAGGCATGAATTTTTAAAATTCATTGCAGTCACTAATTCAATGGGGTTGGATAAGAGACCAAGCATACGCGACTACTTTTCAAGAGAGCCAAGCTTGTATACACCTTTCTATATCAAAATGTTTGAAAGACAGAGATTTGAGGCTATATATCACACAATGCTTCATGTGGGAGATGCAGATGCTGATGGAAAGAGCAAAATTGAGCCTTTTGTGGACATGCTATGCTCAAATTTCAACAGTGCCTATATACCATTTGAAAACATTTCAATTGATGAAATGATTATTGGTTTCAAGGGGCGTTGGAGATATAAGCAGTTTAATGCATCCAAGCCCAAAAAGTATCACATAAAAAGTTTTGGATTGGTAGACAGTGCCACTGGATATGTACTGAATCTGCTCACTTATTATGGATCAGATACATCATACAATCCAGAGTGTGATTCTGACAGTGGCCATGCCATTAAAATCTTCAATACCCTCCTCAGCTGTATTGGAAGTGGATATCACATATATGCTGACAGGTAATACACCACCAGAGCTTTAGTTGATTTCCTTCTTGAACACAAATTCTATTTCACAGGGACACTCCAGACCAATAGAAAAGGTTTTCCTCTTGCTCTGAAAGGTCTTTCCTTGAAACATATGGAAAGCCGGCACTGGGTCTCTAAAGATGACAGAATTATGTGCACTGCATGGAAGGATAAAAAGGCAAAAAACCTGTGGTGATAGTCCATTATTATGGACTCCACACAAGGAAAAGCCATAAATGGTGGAAGACAATATACCACTGGATAGTGGAGATTTGCTGCAATAATGCACATATTCTATATGTTTTGTCTCGACCAGAGGGCGCTGACACAAAAATGTCACTTAAAAAATTCAAGCTGATTTTAATTAACCAGCTTACAGAAGCAGCAGCTGACTTGATGACTGAAGCAGATGACATGATGAGATCCAAAATTGGCCGCCCTATTAAGTCAAATGCAATAGAAAGACTTCAGGGCTCGAAGCATGTTATTGTAAGAGCAAAAAATGATGGACGCTGCAGAGTGTGCAGTACACCGAAGGATGTAAAGCGGACAGTCTTTATTTGTGAGGGATGCGAAGGCAAACCTCGACTTCATCCTCACTGCTTCAAGTTGTGGCACACACAGCGCAAGCTTGAATCATAAAATAATCATGTAAATATATTATGAAAATGTTTCATTTTATATTTTTCTAGTTTATGTGCTGGAAAAAGCCATAATATGGTAATATATATATTCTAGGATTTTTTCAGTGTTGTGAAGTTTTTAGTGGCTGCAGCATACACTGCATAAATGCACTAAATGTGCTAAATTGTGCTATATCTAGTGTTGTGTTATTTCAAAAATGGATTACCTTGATGTTTCAAGACTGAATGGTAAGTTTTAATGACAACAACATTAGCTGGCCATCGGTAAGTGCACATTTTGCTTTCAATATTTTTGTGTTTTTCAAATAACATTCATCATGTTTTAATGTCTACTAACAGCATGTTTGTTAATACTACAATATAAATTAATAATTACAATTCTCCTTCCATTCCCCTTCATGTTGATATATAATATGTGCTAGTTCAAAGGAAAATTCACAAAAAAAATTTAGACTGAAATATGAACACTTCACTCTATAAAATTCTGCCCCCAAAAAAGTCTGGCACAGCGTGCAAAATAACTCTGGAATGAAAGAGTTAAGAAAGGTATTACCTACCATAGAAACAAGAAATTTGAACATAAGTTGATAATTTGGAAACAAATTTGAATTGAATTTTGTCTGTCAATCATTTTACATTACTAATAATATTAAGTAAACTTTCCTTTTATCAGCTTGAGGCAACAGTACATTCATTTATCATTAAAATGACATATAATTCATAAAAATATGTTTAAAATTAAGAAAACTACAGCTTAATTTTTTCATACACCTACAGAATGAAAATGGGAACAAAATTTAATTCGGCCACAGTGTGTTTTTTAATTCGGTAGTTAATGTGTTAAGAGTATAAACTTGAACCATATGTGTTTTATTTTCAAAATGGATGTAGTTTACAAAAATTTGTATCTTGGATAACACAACTGATGGATTAGCTGTCTTCAGTGGGTAATTCTGATATGCTTGTGTTTTGTTATCTTTTGTCACATTTTTTTCTTCCCAGTCTCCAACTATTCTATACTCATTAAAAAAATTTAAAATTTATAAACTTAACATATTCAGAATCCTCATTCATTTTCCTTTTTAAATATGTATAACATGACTATATTAGTTAAAAATGACCTTGCCAAACATCTGAATGTGTTGAAGGCGCTGTTTGCTGATGACCTTGCCATCCGGACTACTGATAAATATCCCATTCTGGCAAAAACCAAGATCAATAGAGCTCTCCTCACAAATTCAGTATATTGCGAACTGTGGAAACTTAAAATCTACACAGAAAACTGTATACACCACTTTCTTCCCCAGCCACAAAATAGCAAAAAGACCTATCAAGATCAAACTGAGTGATGAAGCACTAACAAAAGAGGAGTCCCCAATCTATCTAGGAGTAAAACTGGACAGACAGTTGAAACTAGATGGACACATCTACCTCAGGGAAAAAGCATGTAAGCGCCTAAACCTCATCAAACGGCTAGCTAGAACAAATTGGGGAGCAGATAAACAAACCCTTCGTCAACTGTATCTCGGCTATGTGAGATCAGTGATAGACTATAACCTCCCCTCCAGACCATTGTGAGAGCACTTCAGAGAAACTCTGAACAAGGAACCACCAGAGACACAATTGAATGTTCCTGAAGCTGAAAACGATCTAGATGTGAATACAGACATTCCACGAAAAGAAGAAATCATCACAGCAATCAAAGGGTTAAAGAACGGAAAAGCTCCAGGCCATGATAACTTAAATGCAGAGCTATTTAAGACAGACCCTGAGCTAGCAGCAGAACTATTAGAACCACTATTTGCACAAGTCTGGAAAACGGGGACAACACCATCAGAGTGGAACAAAGGAATAATTGTCAAATTGCCCAAGAAGGGAGATCTTGCAGACTGCAATAATTGGAGAGGAATCACTCTTCTCTCAGTTCCCAGCAAAATACTAGGCAGGATAATTATACAGAGAATTTCAAAGGCAGTAGATCACAAACTGAGGAAAGAACAAGCAGGATTTAGAAAGAACAGGAGATGTGTAGATCATATACTCACTCTCAGGAACATTATAGAGCAGTGCTCAGAATGGCAAAGACAGCTTTACATTAATTTCGTTGATTTTGAAAAGGCTTTTGACAGCATACACAGGGACAGTTTATGGAAAATACTGAGGGCTTATGGAATTCCAAGCTGCATAGTGTCAATCATAAAAAGCCTCTATGCAAACTTTACGTGCAGTGTTGGGCAGAGCAACCTAACCTTTGAGGTGAAGACAGGAGTACGACAGGGATGCCCCTTATCAACCACTCTATATTTAAGTCATATACTGGGTGATACTGGGTGGACGGGGCAGGCAAAGACATCAACATCAGAATGAATAAGGCAAGAACAGCCTTCTTTAGCCTAAACAACATCTGGAAGTCCTCCCAATACAGCACAAGCACAAAATTAAGATTATATCAGAGCTGTGTGCTTTCTGTGCTTCTCTATGGTGCGGAATGCTGGAGAGTTACAGAGAAGGAAATGTCGAAATTGTCCTCTTTTCACACAACATGCCTAAGAAAAATTCACCGAATCTTTTGGCCGAATACCATCACTAACCAAGATCTGCTTACTCGTAGCAAGCAAGAGGACATGCACACCATCATAGCTGGCAGACGCTGGAACTGGGTTGGTCATGTCCTCAGAAGAGACCCTGATGCCATCACAAGAACAGATATGCTTTGGACCCCTGAAGGAAAACGAAAGAGAGGCCGACCAAAAACAACCTGGCGGAGGACTGTGGAGGCTGAGATGCAAAGAATGAACCAGAGTTGGGGCACTGTACGAAGGATGGCCACCGACCGAGCAAAGTGGAATCAATTTGTTGTTGCCCTACAAGACGCCACTAGGCGTGATGGCCACTGACTGCTTTGACGGTCGGCGGCTAAGTGTTGCATACATATTTTTTATATGTCGCACAGATTACAGTTGATACGATTACAAATGAAAATGTAACTATCTGTTTGATAAAAGGATATTTATTTATGAACTTACAACTTTTAAGAAAGGGGAATAACTCAGAATAGTAAATGTGTATTTTATTCTTTGAGTGATCGGTTCCTGTTTTGTTTCCGTGGATTGAACAAGCGGAGGAATCTAGATTTTCTATTATAGCTGGAAACAGATTGTTCTCGCTTAAGGTTTTGCAGGAATATTGAAAGTCTGAATCTAGGTTTACTGTTTGTCTGTTTGAGACGATTCCGTCTTATATCATGTTATCTTTGTGTGTCTGGGCTGGATTATTTGTTCTTACACTCTGAGCGGATGAAGATAAGAGAGTGTGTTCTTCGGTTATGGAGTCTGGCGGGACGCCAATGTCGAGCGGTCCAAAGTTTTGTGATCTCAAGTTATCATGGGGAAGAAGATTGTGTCTTCTAGGACTGTTTTAGTCTATGTGTTCCCCAGTATTGTTTCTATTACGCCAGAAAAGTGTTTTTTGTGCTTGCTATTGATTCTTGGCCAAGGTAAACGTACTTTTACTGACTTCGTTCCTAGGCTTACGATGGGTTATGTTTAGGCCTACATGAATCTACTTATGTTCAGATGTCAGAACGACATATCGTTTAGCAGCACTAAGAATGTTTCTACACAGCAATTATGAGGACAGATAATGCTGATATTGGTGGAAACTTTGATATTCTTATGAAGTGAATCTTTCTAGACGTTTTGTCATCTCACCGTTGTATGAGCGATGTTAAGGACCAAGGAAGCCATCTTGGAATCCGAATTATTGTCAATCATTCATCAGAGAACAGGGTTGTCCCTTACTACCCGATAATGATCCAGAGATCACAGTTATGAAAGTAAGATCTATTATGGGAGATTTAGCATTTACTCCGAAGATATGTGCTGAATGCTATTTGAAAGAATCTACGCTAGAGTACAAGCTACACTCATGCTAAGAGAGATTCTGTACAAGAGTCACTATGAACATTATGTATAAACTGACGTGATCTGTCAGTACAACCTGATATATATATATATATATATAGATGTGGATTAACTATAGAACTCTGAATGCTTGTCTACAAATGTTCCAGTATGAGGTTATCCAGCATGTATGCTAACTTAAGATGATACACCATTGATCAACACCATGCTGTTTATGTCGTCATGTGTTCCTGTAACCATACACGTACTGTTCCAGTGTGCGTCTCATTAAATATTATAAAAAGACCTCAGTACTACCTTACATCCTTAACTTCCACCTGTGATTGGAGTGAGTTAGCTGTGAACAGTCTGACACCATCTTTACAGTGGTGTGCCAGCTTCCTGGGTCAACCTGCACAGTGGACATATTTGAGAAGTCAGCTACTGAGACCAGACCATTCCTTGGGGCCTGTTATGACACACGTAAACACCGGCAGTACAACTTTACAGTCGATGTCAGCGCGACCTGTCCTATCGAGGTATACAGTAACTAGGTCAGCGTTTGTTGACATTTTTTGTTGATGGACATTTGCCATAGAACAGACAGCGTTACACAGCAAGTTTGTTTGGAACAGACAGCATTACATATCAGTGTTGGAACATATATTTGACAGTGTTTGCAAAATGTACAGTGCAACTGAAGCGAGAAGTCTTACTTGTGATTCTGAGGAACTGTAAACAGTGGATTCTCCTGCACTGCCATAGTTTGTGTTGAACTTTTATGATTTAGGCCAGATTTGATTATTTAATAAAGTACCATAGTACTGTAGCATTATTGCGTATAACTGTGCCTTCTTCGCAACACATTCTATCTGCAACACATTACATTACATTATATTATAAATATTTATGCTATATGTACATTTATGTTTACATGTTTATATGTCATATTTGTTTGTATTCTGCGGGTTGTTGTTTCGGTTGGGCGGAGTCTCCCTTAGATCATACCACGTGATAGAGGTCGTCTATTGTGAGCGTTTTCTATAGGGTGAGCAAATTTCCGATACTGGAATTTGCAAAGCGACTGCTGTTGCTATTTTTTTTTGGTTAGTTGTGACGATATGGTCAGTGTTGTTTTCGGAATTTTCTTCACATTCTTTAGTTTTGTTTTGATTTGTTTGTAATTTGTTGGTCTACCCTATTCTATCTTTCAGTTCTATTCTCAATTTATATTTATATACTGTGGCGTTATTTGTATTTGTTATCCTCTTGCGGTTTATCTTTTATTGTTTTTTCCATTCGATGTATTTGATTTCCGCAAATGTTTTCATGTTGTCTTGTATAATTGTTTTGTTATGTTTTTGATCGACATACACTATTTAAAATATAGTTGATCATATGGATTTATGTGAAAGAATCAACTGATGATTAATGTTGATTAGATAAGACACTATTTCTTGTGCATTGCACTTATGTTATAGAGTGTTGCAGCAATTTATAATTGTTATTTTTCAAAGAAATATACAAGACCTTGATAAGGCTTGTCTCACACAGACATTGTGATTGTGTGCTGATTAATACAGTGATTAAGAACTTTTTGCTATATTACCTTGAAATATATTTTATTATTATTGTTTCAAGTGAGTAGTATCATTGTCAGACATCATGTCTACATTAGAATACTTTATTGCACAAGGGAGATCCCTTGATAAGACTGGTACAGACTTAGAACAATGGGAAGTTGCTCAATATGACAAAGCATTAGCTGCTGAAGAGAGAAAAGCTGCTGCAGAAGAGAGAAAAGCTCTGGCTGAAGAGAAAAGATTAGAAAGATAATTTGAACAAAAGAAATTGCAGATACAGACTGAGGAAAAAAGATTCCAGATGGAAATGGAAAAAGAAAAAAGAAAAGATGAGGCTGCTGCGGCTGCTGAAGAGAAAAAAGCAATGAGAGAACATGAACACCAAAAAGAACTTTTAGCATTTGAGTTAGAAAAGTTAAAATTAACAAACATAAGTAATGTTAATCAAGCATCTGGTGGTAATGGTAAACCCTTTACTTACAAGGTCAAGGTACCAGCGTTCAATCCTTCCAGCGATGACATAACATTCTGGTTAAATAGATTTGAACGCTCTTGTCGAGCCCATAATGTGGACAAATCACAATATGCTAACCAGTTGTCAGAAAATTTGAAAGGTGATTCTCTGACTAGTTTAAGTTTGGTTGAAGAGGCTGACAAGGATAATTATGATGTTATTAGGGCAGCCTTATTAAAGAAGTACCAGTTGTCTGAGGAAGGTTATCGGAATTTGTTTAAGACAATGGTTCCTGAGGCAGGTGTAGAATTCTCAGAATTCATTGCAAGGACACGTCTTACATTTGATCGTTGGATTGAGTTGTCCAAAACAGAAAAGACATATGAAGCCCTTATGGACTTGATACTCAGAGATAAGATTATGTCAAGTATAAAAATAAACCTTTCCTCGAATTCTTACATGAGCGTAAACCCAAGACACTAAAAGAAATGGAACAGTATTGTACCCAATACGTCACCGCACATCCAGACGTAGCTATTAGCAATACTAAGGTTAGGGAAGGTATGCCAGTTGCTTCAGCAACACCATACAACCCTAATCACTCACGCAGATTCCAAGAACCTCAAAATAGGTTTAATAAAAAAGGTAGCCATAACGGTTATCAGAACCAAGGTAACCAATCATTTCAGGGTTCTTCTTCGAATACCTGGAGACGAGCCGACAGCCCTCGATTCAGAGGTGGTCATAATTATAGAAACTTTCGCAAAGGAAGTCATTATAGAAATTATCCAAGTTTTCCCTCATGGAGACAACAAGATCATAATTACAGAGATACTCATTATAATGAATATGATAATAGTAACCAAAGGAACTATGACTCAAACCCAAGTAGGGGTTATAACAGTGGAAACAAGGATAATTACAGAGGCAATAATAACAGAGGTAGAGCACAATACAAAAAAACATAAATCTCATTACCAGGCGAACTCTGCTCAGCAAGAGTCCCACGAATCCTATAAACAAAATAAAGATAATGATGACTCTAATAATATGGCATGTGCCGCTTTTGATTTTGGGAGAGCATCTCAGTGCCCCAATGCAAAACATTATTTGAGCCAACCACAGTGTCTACTTTAAGCTGTGGCCATCCTCTTCCCGCTCTTCCTGTGTCAATCGCGCATGATGGAAGAGGTTCTCTAGTCTTACACAAAGGTTTAGTAAATGACAATCCAGTCTCAGTACTTTTTGATTCTGGATGCACAACAATTGGTGTTAGGCAGTCACTAATAGATCCTTCTCATGCTACAGGCAAAGTAGTCAAATGCGTAACATTTGGCGGCACCATAGAGAAATACTCTACCGCTATCATTAGGATTGCTACTCCTTTCTTCACAGGAGATGTACACGCATGTCTTTTGCCGAATCCGATCGCTGATCTTATCATCGGTCGCATTCACGGAGTAAAAGAAGTCACTTCGCAACAAATTTCCGTTTGGGAAAAGCAAAATATGCAAACTGCTAATGTTGTAGTCACTAGAGCTCAAGCTCTCAATATGCCTGAAACTTCATCTACTGAAGATATTGAAGTGCATAACCAAGATGATCCCTTGGTAATTTCTCGTGACTCGTTTATAAAACAACAAGAAGAGGATCCGACTCTTAAGAAATTCTTCACTCTTGTAACGAAAGGTGATCCGAATAGAGATACCAAGCGTAAATCTTGGATTACAATGAAGAATGGTGTACTTGTACGTATGGTGCAAGACTCCACTAATTCAAGTCATTCTCAGATTCTTGTACCCAAGAAATTGAGAGTTAAAATTTTACAACATGCACACGACTCTCAGTGTGCTGGACACATGGGTTTTTCCCGTACAAAGTCAAGAGTTCTTGCGGCTTTCTTTTGGCCTTTCGTGAATAAGGACATACGGATCTATTGTCGATCTTGTAAAGTATGTCAAGAAGTCAAATCCAAAGGTCCTCGTCATGCTGCGCCCATTCAGGCTGCAGACATTCCTATTCGACCATTTCAGAAAATGGCGATAGACATCATTGGTCCATTTAAGATCAAATCTGCTAGAGGACATCAATTTATCTTAACGTGTGTGGACATGTGCACACGTTGGCCAGAGGCTATCCCTCTGAAGAGCATTACTACTGCTGACATTGCAGATGCTCTTTGGCTTATATTTTCTCGCCTGGGATTCCCCGGAGAAATATTATCAGATCATGGCACCCAACTAATATCGGATACCATGTCTCAAGTAATGTCTACTCTACAGATAGAGAGATCTTTGAGTAGCATCTATCATCCTATGTCCAATGGGATGGTAGAACGGCTAAATAGAACACTTAAGAACTTATTAGGAAAGATAACTGAGGATCATCCTCAAGATTGGGACAGGGTTCTACCCGCGGCCCTCTTCGCTTACAGGGAGGTCCCCAATGAACATAGGGATTTTCTCCTTTTGAACTTGTCTTTGGCGCGCGACCGCGCGGCCCTATGTCTTTGCTTCATGATCTCATAACAGCGGACAATATTGACGATGACACAAAATCCTCTTACGAATATGTCATCACGCTGAGAGAAAAAAATTATCGAAGCATGCAAATTAGCAACGTCCTCTTCTGAATTTGCTAAACAGAAGGCAAGGCAATTTGCTAATAAGAAAAGAACTTTACGACAACTTTGTCCTGGTGACAAAGCATTTGTTTTGCTACCTTGTAGGGAAAATAGACTCCTTATTTCTTGGAAAGGTCCGTACGATATAATATCGAAAATTTCAGATGTTGACTATATTGTCGATATTAACGGGAAGCATAAAACCTTCCACATCAATATGCTTACGGAATTCCATGAACGTCCTGACTATTTACAGCCTATTTTCCAGGCAACGGACGATTCTCCAGTTCAACATGCTCAATACTCATCACTGTCCGTTATACAGGATGAGGAAACAAGTTTTTCGGATGTTAATCTTCCGCTTCCAATGATCCCACTTCATTCTAGTGAATCATGGAAAGACGTTACTGTTTCTCCTGATTTGTCTCTAGGAGAACAGCGACAGGTTTCGGCTATGTTACAAACATTTCAGGATGTCCTCACTGACATCCCTGGGCAAACTCATGTCATTGAGCATGACATTATTCTAACTGAACATACTCCTATTAGGGTTAGACCTTACCCTATCCCTATACATTTTCAAGCACAGGTTGAAAAGGAGTTAGATGAAATGATAGATTTACAAATAATCGAACCATCCACTTCTGCTTATTCTTCGCCGATGGTTATTGTTCGAAAAAAAGACAATAACATACGTCTTTGCGTTGACTATCGCAAATTGAATCAAGTGACAAAGTTTGATGCTGAACCTATGCCTTTACTAGAAGAGCTACTTACTCGACTTTCTAAATCTCATTTTTTCACTAAACTTGATTTGTCTAAAGGATATTGGCAAGTTCCATTATCCGAACGCGCCAAACCTCTTACCGCTTTTTCTACTCCTAGAGGCCTTTTCCAATGGAATTTTATGCCTTTCGGCCTTATGAACGCACCAGCTACATTCGTACGCATGATGCGTCGAATCCTATCGTATCGGTCAGATGTCATTGCTTATCTAGACGACATCTGTCTTTTTAGCGATACTTGGGAAGATCACTATTCAGGGTTAGTTGAATTGTTATCAACTCTACGCGAGCATAACCTGACAGCAAAACCATCGAAAGCTTGCATTGGTTTTAGCGAAATTGCTTTCCTAGGCCATCAAGTAGGTCATGGTTTCCTGAAGACAGAGGACCATAATATCACTAAAATACTTAACATCTCTATCCCTAAGACTAAAAAGCAAGTGCGAAGTCTTTTAGGTCTCATACAATTTTATGGACGATTCATTCCGAATCTGTCCTCTATCATGGCACCTCTTTCGACACTACTAAAGAAAGGGTCGCCTAATATGGTTCACTGGTCTCAGGAATGCCAATTATCACTAGATAAGATCAAAACTATGTTTTCAACACCACCTATTTTAGTGTTACCTACTACAGATAAGACATTTGTTCTTCGTAGTGACGCTTCATCCACTGGGATTGGAGCGGCACTAATGCAAGAGTATTCTGGAACTCTGCATCCTGTAATGTACATATCCAGAAAACTTAATGCTGCAGAAAGGAATTACTCGGTTTTAGACCGGGAATTATTGGCGATGGTTTGGTCAATTCTCAAACTTCAAAGATTCCTTCTTGGTGCACATTTCATAGTGGAAACTGACCAGAAAGCTCTTACTGCTATCCAAAGTAAGAACTTGAAGAGCTCGAGATCAACTCGATACGCGATCGCTCTTCAACCTTTTCATTTTTCGGTACGAGCTATCCGTGGTTCAGAAAATGTGATGGCGGACATTCTGTCGAGATGCCCACATGATGCCACTTAACTGTTAAATATTGGACTTTCCTAACATGTATAACTTTACATCAGTTATTCTTTTTCTTCTATATCAAAATGTGTACACATTTGTAATATATGATTTGGTGATTGTATAAATACTTAGCGGTTCACTTATTTTGATTCACTGCTAATTCTTTGATGATGTTTCTTTTGCCAATCGTGAACTTATGATACCTAATATGAAATGATTATTGAAATTATTGTATACATTGTGTCATTGCCAATATGGTAGTAGGCATTGGTGGCAACTCCCTGGAAATGTTTACACTTAGAGAAATACTTTCTCTAAGTTGTTGAGATATATATTCTCATTTTTTGCCTTAATCTGGCTTTATAAATTCTTGATACTTCTCATCTGCGCATCATATGTGCGTTGGGGGGCCTATTTTATGTGGCTCTCAGAGAGAAAAAAAAAAATTTCATTTTTTTTTCCCGGGGGTTGCGGTAGTCTGTTGCGTACATATTTTTTATATGTCGCACAGATTACAGTTGATACGATTACAAATGAAAATGTAACTATCTGTTTGATAAAAGGATATTTATTTATGAACTTACAACTTTTAAGAAGGGGAATAACTCAGAATAGTAAATGTGTATTTTATTCTTTGAGTGATCGGTTCCTGTTTTGTTTCCGTGGATTGAACAAGCGGAGGAATCTAGATTTTCTATTATAGCTGGAAACAGATTGTTCTCGCTTAAGGTTTTGCAGGAATATTGAAAGTCCGAATCTAGGTTTACTGTTTGTCTGTTTGAGACGATTCCGTCTTATATCATGTTATCTTTGTGTGTCTGGGCTGGATTATTTGTTCTTACACTCTGAGCGGATGAAGATAAGAGAGTGTGTTCTTCGGTTATGGAGTCTGGCGGGACGCCAATGTCGAGCGGTCCAAAGTTTTGTGATCTCAAGTTATCATGGGGAAGAAGATTGTGTCTTCAAGGACTGTTTTAGTCTATGTGTTCCCCAGTATTGTTTCTATTACGCCAGAAAAGTGTTTTTTGTGCTTGCTATTGATTCTTGGCCAAGGTAAACGTACTTTTACTGACTTCGTTCCTAGGCTTACGATGGGTTATGTTTAGGCCTACATGAATCTACTTATGTTCAGATGTCAGAACGACATATCGTTTAGCAGCACTAAGAATGTTTCTACACAGCAATTATGAGGACAGATAATGCTGATATTGGTGGAAACTTTGATATCCTTATGAAGTGAATCTTTCTAGAAGTTTTGTCATCTCACCGTTGTGTGAGCGATGTTAAGGACCAAGGAAGCCATCTTGGAATCCGAATTATTGTCAATCATTCATCAGAGAACAGGGTTGTTGTTACGGTATATGATATTAACGCCGTCTGCTAAAGGTTAGCGGACGTGCAAATGTAAAGGTTAAGACATTTAATATATTGCGATAGATGTTTCAATTATTGAACGCTCCATACACGATCGATTATGACGTGTCTAGCGTTGTTTGGGTCACAGTCGGTAACTAGGAGACGCTACCCATTGTTACTTGACCGCCAAGCTGAATAGCTGCGTTTTGTTAACCTTCCAATTCAATGGCATGATATAGCCATTTATATGTGTATTATGATGGACCAGGGTCAGTCCTAGAACTCTACATGAGAGGAAACTTATGGAGGTTAGTGATTAACTAAATCCTTGGAAGGAGAAAGATAATCGTCTACTTTATACGAAGTAATTAGACTCACAGTCTCACTGTCGGCAGGTAGCCATTCTATCTGCGCGTGCATATAGCTGTGATGTTCTGACGACAATTACTGCATTGTATCCTTAAACGGACATTGACATGTAAAACAGCAGTCTACGCTATTGATTGATTGATGCATGTACCTCATGTGTGAATTGAACTGTTTATGTATGTGTGTAATCCATATTAAATTGTGAAGGACTCGAACCGGAGGCATTATTGATTGAATCACGTTACACCATTCAATCTTATGAATTATGTATTTTATATCAAGTTGCTGAGTTAATAAGATGAACAGTTTGTTTACATCTTGATGCCAAGTTCAGGCATTACGACAAACCAAAGGTGAGGTTCACCCCATTCGCGTACGAATATTAGCACGATCAGAATTCAAGCAACACAACCAGTAACCACACACGAAAGTCCTTCAACAAAAGTGGCGGCCGAATGCGGGGAACGACAGAAAAAAAGAAACAAACTTCTGTTCCTTACGCACATGTTAACCACAAATATTTACGATCAATTTTCGATCACATGATCCAGTCGAAGATGACGCAGTGCTCATTATAATGCCTAACAACGTGACGTCACCGAAAGTCGTGTAGATGAACGGTCGGAGAAACCAAAGCCGTTTCTAAGTCTAACCAGGGGAAACATGAGCCATTGAAGCAAACACACGATATGGACTACAGGAGCAGACAGTCAGGGGCATTAGCCTAGCTGTTGACGACCTCTAGCACTGATCTAAGCAACGGAAAAGATAAGTCTAGTTGTTTTAATACTGTCGTCATTGCAAACAGTAATACTGAGTCCATGCCTTTTGCCTGCATAGGCATGTCTTTTCTGAATGTGTTTCATGTATTTTTTGGGTTGTTTTAATGTGTTGTTAATTAGCGGGCCGGTTGGAGGGAACTGAAATCTCTGGGGAATGTCGCGAACAGCTGACCACCTAGATTTCAGTCGGTCTTAGGGCAGTTAAACGATTGCACTTTTGGAAGCCCCATTGAGGTTTGCCATTGGACTGTCTGTCCAAATCTGCTGTCGTTTGACGATTTGTGTTAGCTGTACCGTTCTGTAGATAACTGGTGTATTTTATTTGTACTAAGTTCACAGTTTTATTCAGTTTTGTATCATGTTCGTTAACTATTTCGTCCAGTCTACTCTTACTGTCAATTTATTTTATGATTGTTAAAATGTCGTCCGTTATGAGTCCTGTGATGTCATCATTTTTTGCAGTCATTTTTTTTTGTGTACTTTGCATATTAAGTTGACCTCGGGTCAATCTTTGACCCTTCGTTTTCCGTGTGACACTTCCGCTTGTTTTATTTAGTTCATAAATTCATTTTTAATTGTGAAAATGTCTTGTTTGCGTCTTGACATTGTTTGTACCCTTTAGTTGCATCATTGTTTTGTTTGTCCTCATGATATATATTAAATGCTACATTAATAATATAACATTATATTCAATAATACACTTGTAATTTAATTTAATTAATTTTTTTCTGACATTTAAGGTTAATATGGGACATTGCATAATTATGCAGTGATAGTCCAAGAAATTAGCACTACAATTTATAAGAGATGCCTAGGGCATAATAATATAATATATATATTGACCAAATAAAATAATCTTATAGTCTACCTTTGAGGTAATAGACCCATTGTATATTATTTAATATACTTTTCTAGTACTAAGAGAGTGACTTAGTACATTGAACAATATAATTACTAGGAATCATACCCAACATTATTGGATATTGAGATTAATTGTGTGATGTAATTACATTATAGTTAACAGATATCATAACTATTTATGATATAGTTAGTACTTAGATACAATATTGTTACAAAATATTGTCTATTAGTTGAACTTAGACATAAGAGTTCAGTACTATTGTGATTATTTATATTGAATATTCCTAAGTTGAGTAAGTATAATAATTACTCTGAAGCTACTATTGACTATTTTAATCAGTAATTACCAATAATTACTTACCATATAAAAGTCAAAATGCTTACTATAGACCATTTCGTTAAAATTGGTAAGGAATATGGTTATAAATCTCAAGAACTTCGTCAGTTTGCTGAGGCAGAACTGGAAAAAAACATAAAGCAGAAATAGAGGAACAAAAGGCTGCATTAAAGAAAGAGGAGGAGGAACGTGAGATGAAGCAAATTGCCAAGGAAAATAGATTAAGAGAGATTGCTCAACGTGAAAGAGAAGAGCAAAGAGCAATTACCAAACAGGAAGAAGAGAATAAATTGAAACGAGAGGAAATTATTTTACAACAAGAAATGGAATTGGCGCGTATTAAATTGGAGACAGCAAGATTACAAGCACAAAGTGCTGATGCAAACCAGAATAATAACGCACAAAATGGATCGTCATCCAGCCAAACTAAACATTTCTACAACTTTAAATTACCCACTCTCAACTTAAACGTGGACGACCTTTCATCGTTCCTGTCACGTTTTGAACAGACTTGCAAAACAAATCATTTGCCTGAAGAGTCATGGGTACTCAAGTTAAATGAATTCTTGGTTGGAGAACCATTGACGGCTTCTCAAAATGCTGACCCATCAATAGCAAATAACTACGGTGCTATTAAGTCCTTGCTTTTACGAAGGTTTCACCTGGACGAGGAACACTGTAGGTTGAAATTTAAGGAAATTTTACCTGAATCTCCAAAAGATTTTGCAGGATTCATTGCGAACATACGCAATACATTTAATAGATGGGTTGAACTGGCAGAAGTCAACAAATCATACGACAAATTAGTTGATTTACTACTACGGGATAAGGTATTATCTTCGGTTAGCCAGCCATTTTTTGCATATTTGCAGGAGCGTAAACCAGGTACTATCGACGAGTTAGAAAAAATTTCTTTAAACTACTGTTCGGCACATCCGAATGCAACCATTTCTAACTCCTCATTAAGAGAACCTCTACCTGTGGCGTCTAATATGGCCTACAATCATAATAACAAACAAAGACATCACAGTGTAGACAGAAGTAGGTTCCAAAGAAATCACAATGTTAACTTTCAGAAGGGACATAATAATGATTTCAACAATAAAAATGAGTTCAACAGAGGTAGATCACGAGATAGAAATTATTCACCTCAAACAAACTACCACAATGGTCAACATAACACTAATTATAATCGATCACATACTCCCAATAATAACAATAACTGGAATGGTAATAATCATGGCTCGAGACATCGAGATAATAGTTACTATAGAGGACGACGAGATAATTCTAACAATTATACTCGGAATCGATCTCATTCTCGGGGATCATCTCATTACAACCATAATACAGGGGCGGCAGTTACAAATAATACTACCCCTATAGCTCAGGTCCCACTTGACAATAATACAACACAGTCTTCTGCTGCATGTTTTGCTATTAATTATAATGTGGCAAATAGTTGCCAACAATGCAATCTTATTTTTCAGAAGGCGAAAGAAACAGTGCTTAACTGCGGACATATTATACCACAGGTAGGTCTTGCAGTCAACGATGGAACAGGCTTACTAATTTTTAACAGGGGATTAGTTAATGGATCCGTCGTCTCAGTGCTGAGGGATTCAGGATCCACGACGATTGGTATACGTCAGTCGCTGGTACATCCTAGCTGTGCGACAGGAGAATATGTACGCTGCATGACATTTGGTGGAACTATTGAGTTTTACCCCACAGCTATTGTTCATATTAGAACACCCTTTTTCACAGGGAATGTAAAAGTATGTATGCTAAAAAAGCCTATAGCTGATCTGATGGTTGGTCGTATACACGGTAGTAAAGATTGTACTCCAGATGAGATCATAGAATGGGAGAAACATAACCTATGCACTGGAAACGCCGTGACGACTAGAGCGCAGACTCAACTCATTGAGAAATTTAGTGATAATAAGATGGATGCAGACAACCAAGAGGAGTTTGTAGTCAATTCACCTATTGACAGGGAAACATTTGCAACCAAACAAAAAGAGGATAAATCTTTAAAAAAAATTTTTAAGCTGGTTGATAAAGTTGACAATCTATCCTCAGGTAATAATAACAAACATTGGTTTGTTATTAAAAATGACATATTGATTAGATGTTTTAATGACAAATCACAAATGAAACAACAAGTTATGGTCCCGTATACTTTTAGACGGTACATTCTTCAACATGCACATGACTCACATTGTGCTGGACATATGGGATATACTCGAACACGATCTCGAGTACTGTCTTCATTCTTTTGGCCAGGAGTGTCAAGAGATATTTCGCAGTATGTACGTTCCTGTACTACATGCCAAGAAGTGAAAGCACGTGGAGCTTTTCACACGGCGCCTATTCAGGCTTGCGATATCTCAGTAAGACCGTTTGACAAGATGGCCATAGATATTATTGGTCCATTGCTACCATCGGCCAGAGGACATAGATTCGTCCTTACGTGCATTGATTTGTGCACACGATGGCCAGAAGCTATCCCATTAAAAACCACCACTACCACAGATGTAGCTGATGCACTACATCTCATCTTTTCTAGAATAGGGTTTCCTAGAAAACTTTTATCAGACCATGGGTCACAGTTCATATCTGACACCATGAAGGAAGTCATGAAAACTTGGAACATTGATAGGAATTTAAGTAGTATTTATCATTTATCATGGTGCGGTTGAAAGACTTAACCGTACACTTAAACAACTACTACATAAGGTTACTGCTAAGCACCCTCATGACTGGGACAGAGCACTCCCAGCTGTTCTATTTGCTTATCGGGAGGTACCGCATGAACAAACTGGCTTCTCTCCCTTTGAATTAGTTTTTGGTGCTCCCCCAAGAGGTCCTATGGGACTAATAAAAGACTTATTAATTGACGAGGAGATGACTCAGGACACTCAGTCATCTTACGAGTATGTGATTAATCTTCGGAAGAACATTATTGAGTCTTGCCAGTTGGCAACAGCTTCTTCTGAGGCTGCAAAAGCTAAGGCTCGATCTCTACAAAATAGGTCTCGACGATTACGCCAATTATTCCCAGGCGATGAGGCTTATGTGTTACTTCCTCACAATAACAATAAATTATTGATATCTTGGAATGGTCCTTACAAAGTCATTGATAAAATTTCCGACGTTGATTACGTCTTAGATATCAAGGGACACAAAAAGATATTTCATATTAACATGCTCAAGCAATTTCATACACGTCCTGAACACTTACAGTCAATTTTTCATGAACTAGATGACAACACAGTATCTACTTGTTATTATTCCAACTTATCTGTCATCCAGGAAGAAGAATCTTCTTTTCCTGAGGTACAGTTACCGTTACCGGTACCAGTAGTTCAACCTACTGAATCTTGGCGGGATGTAACCATCTCTTCAACGGTTACACCGCAACAGCGTCTACAGATTGCTAATCTATTACAATCTTATCCAGATGTGTTGACCGACGTCCCGGGTCGCACATCGGCTATCAGTCATGACATTACTCTCAATGATGATACACCTATTCGTGTACATCCCTATTCGGTTCCTTTACATTTCCTTGCTAAAACTACTAAGGAACTTGAACAGATGTTGTCTCTGGGAATCATTGAGACTAGTAATTCGCCATTCTCTTCTCCATTAGTGATTGTCCGGAAGAAGGACAATAACATCAGACATATGCTTGTTTAATTCGTCGTTTGAGGAACATGTTTCGGGACTTAGATATGTTTTCGACACTCTAAGGAATTATCATCTAACTGCTAAACCTACAAAGGTGCAGATCGCGTGTAATGAGATAACCTTTTTGGGACATATCATTGGATCGGGATATATCCGAACGTTACCTAGTACAGTCTCCAAAATTCTAAACATAGCAGTTCCTCAGACGAAGAAACAGGTCAGGAGTTTGTTAGGACTTGTTCAATATTACAGTAGATTCATACCAAACTTGTCATCCATCACGGCTGTATTGTCTTCATTGTTAAAAAAAGACATGCCGGTGAAGGTGACATGGACTGGTATATGCAATGAAACTTTCAACAAAATAATAAATTTGTTCTCGCATGAACCAATTTTAAGACTTCCCGATGCTTCCAAAAGATTTTTCTTACGAACAGATGCTAGTAACTACGGCATTGGTGCATGCCTGCTCCAGAACCAAGATGGCGTTCTACATCCTACCTTATATATTTCAAGAAAGCTAAAGCCGGCAGAAACAAAGTATTCCACAGTGGACAAGGAACTTTTATCAGTGATATGGGCAATAACTAAACTTGAAAAGTTTTTGCTTGGTGCTCCATTCACCATACAAACCGACCAACGTGCTGTAGCATCTTTGCGTCGATCTAACCACAAGAGCCAAAAACTCGCCAGATATGCGATCATCCTACAGCCATTTGAATTCTCCATTGAACATATTCCTGGCACTGAAAATATTGTGGCGGATGCGTTGTCACGTAATCCTATTGACGACGAATGATCAACATTGACATTCCTAAAACACGTCAATCATCACTACATTGGATATAACGAAGTATCAACTATAAGGGAACTAACCTTGCCTTCAATTTAATATTTATAAACACTATATGCATCACAGAATTGAACTAAAGACAATCAAGGTATACATATTGACATTGAAACTTTGTCTAACGTCCATACACGATATATGAATATTCGTTGAACAATCATGGAACAATATCTGACGACAAGTCGAACTTATTATCCTATGTGCACTTAATTCTTGGATGCTGGGATAAATTACATTTCTTTCCAACGTAAACGTTTGAACATTTTTGCCTAAAAGAATTCATCAGGATCAAGACTACGGATGGATCATCATATCCTATACTAATTAATTAGTTAACTTAACTTCTTAATTGAATTATTATCAATAAAATGAAATGTGAGAAAAAAATGAAATGAAAGAACAAAAAAAGAGAACGAAATATAAAAAGAAGAAATTATGAAAAGAGAAAATAAATCTCACACAAGTATTAGATTAATATTTTTTTTAATGTACCTATACGTTATTTAGTTAGTTAAATTAGATAGTTATTATTCACTAACACTTAACACACCCAATTAAGTTAAACTTATATTCGAATTTCTTTCTATTTCTTCTCACTTATTTTGTCTTTTCTTCTCTCATAACATCGCGTTATATTAGAATCTTAATAATTTAACTCTTAGTTTAATTAATTAATTTAATTTTAATTAGTCAAATTAATTCCTATATGACATACTAATACGACAGACCTTACTTTAATTTAACTCTATCATTCACTATTAACATTGGACATTTTATTTAGTTGATATAATAATATGTATAATATTGATATATAATATGATTAATGTTAGATGACTATGACAAATAGTTAGTTGACATGACCGCGACACGGTTCTACTCAGAACATCGTCGGCCATATGTCACGATTGTATTAAATTTTTTTTTTGAAAAATTGTTAAGTCGGATAGATCTTGAAAAAAAATCTATCGATTTTTTTTTCCCCGGTGTACAGGGAATTGTTACGGTATATGATATTAACGCCGTCTGCTAAAGGTTAGCGGACGTGCAAATGTAAAGGTTAAGACATTTAATATATTGCGATAGATGTTTCAATTATTGAACGCTCCATACACGATCGATTATGACGTGTCTAGCGTTGTTTGGGTCACAGTCGGTAACTAGGAGACGCTACCCATTGTTACTTGACCGCCAAGCTGAATAGCTGCGTTTTGTTAACCTTCCAATTCAATGGCATGATATAGCCATTTATATGTGTATTATGATGGACCAGGGTCAGTCCTAGAACTCTACATGAGAGGAAAATTATGGAGGTTAGTGATTAACTAAATCCTTGGAAGGAGAAAGATAATCGTCTACTTTATACGAAGTAATTAGACTCACAGTCTCACTGTCGGCAGGTAGCCATTCTATCTGCGCGTGCATATAGCTGTGATGTTCTGACGACAATTACTGCATTGTATCCTTAAACGGACATTGACATGTAAAACAGCAGTCTACGCTATTGATTGATTGATGCATGTACCTCATGTGTGAATTGAACTGTTTATGTATGTGTGTAATCCATATTAAATTGTGAAGGACTCGAACCGGAGGCATTATTGATTGAATCACGTTACACCATTCAATCTTATGAATTATGTATTTTATATCAAGTTGCTGAGTTAATAAGATGAACAGTTTGTTTACATCTTGATGCCAAGTTCAGGCATTACGACAAACCAAAGGTGAGGTTCACCCCATTCGCGTATGAATATTAGCACGATCAGAATTCAAGCAACACAACCAGTAACCACACACGAAAGTCCTTCAACAGTTGTCCCTTACTACCCGATAATGATCCAGAGATCACAGTTATGAAAGAAAGATCTATTATGGGAGATTTAGCATTTACTCCGAAGATATGTGCTGAATGCTATTTGAAAGAATCTACGCTAGAGTACAAGCTACACTCATGCTAAGAGAGATTCTGTACAAGAGTCACTATGAACATTATGTATAAACTGACGTGATCTGTCAGTACAACCTGATATAATGTGAGAGTATGAATATATTGTTACCAAGTTGTCAACTCTTCAGAACCATTCTACCATTCGCGTACAATGTACTCTCACTTCAATGTTTACACTACCCTGTGTAGGTCGAGTTGACCTGTGTCTGTCTTCACGGTGACAGCACCTCTTTGCATACAACAGTACTACCTGCCATCATACTTTACAGTGAGGTTCTATACACCACACTCGATTCTTTACAGTGGAGTCGCAAACAACAGAACTTTACAGTGGTGTACTACAGGTGTAGTAAGAAATAACTTCTTTACAGCGGTGGTCACTATATCCATTACAAGAGACTGTAGTAAGAGAGATATCTTTACACTAAGGATCAAAGAAGAAGAAGACCATTGTGAGTACTAATACCATCTCATCTCTGGACCGTGTGCAGAACCAAGCTCTCAGGTTAATTTGTGGAGGGATGAGATCAACACCCACAACCGTATGTGAAATGCCAATATAGAGCCGCTGGATATCAGGCGTAAAAGAGCACTGACTGAAGCTGTAGAGAGATACAGGAGACAAGAGAAAGACCACCAAAACAAAGTACTTATTGACACTTGGAAACAAACACGAAGACTGAAACAACTATCTCTCCTGGACATAGCCAAAGAGGAAAATTATAAACATCATCTCCCGCAAGAGAGAGAATAGGAAAACAAATACTTTGGACCACACCCTTGGGAGAACATCAACCAACTGTCAAAACACAACTGATAGATAAAACGGCCAACAAGGAAACACTACCCACAGTCTTGAAGACGTGTGCCTTGGAGACCCTAAATAGCGACCCAACATCAGCAATCAGGCCTACACAGATGGTTCAGCTTTCAAGACCACCTCTTTTGCAGGATATGGTGTCTGCATATGGTACCCGGACGGATCCTCTTATGAGTTCTGTGACTCCTGTGGTGAAAATTGTTCAAATTACGAAGCAATAATAAATTGCAGATAGGTTGGCAGGGACCATATGTATACTGTTCAAAAAAAAGAAACGCATAGCTATCCGAGGGCGCGTTTTTATGAGTTTGTAAGTAAAATTTGGTGCTAGGGTATATAAAAAACAGCATCAAATGTTCTTTACAGTGTCAAATGCACGTGTTGACCTGAATTGCATTCGTTTTTGTAATCGTTACAACGCAGTGGTCAATAGTGTTTATGATGCAATTTTTGACCACAGCTCATGTTGCGCACACGTGAAAGGAACAAAATTTGGGGTGAACACTATTCACTGACTACACAAGTGAAACCATATAAAAGGATAATGCTACACACAAAAAATTCAGTTCATTTTCAAGCAGACATTTATGGCGTCTCTATCGATAAATTTAAGGAACATTGCTATTGGCCGACAGCATGCAGGTGAAAGTCAAAGTCAGGTTGCCAGGCATCTAAACGTGCATCAGAGTACCATCAGTCGACTTTGGCACCGGTTCCAAGCCACTGGCTCAGTTGAAGAACGGCATCGCAGTGGACGACCCAGAGTGACAACAGCAGCGAAGGATCGCTTTATTCGACTTCGTCACCTCAGAGACAGGTTTACAACAGCTTCCTCAACTGCCCAGTCATTGCCTGCAGGACGTCATGTGTCTGATCAAACTGTCCGGAATAGACTGCATGACGCTGGACTTTGGGCACAATGACCTCACCGAGGACCTGTCCTTACGCGCTGCCATCGCCAAAATCGACTTCTTTGGGCCAACCAGCATCGTCCCTGGGCAGCTGACAATCAATGGAGACGTGTCTGGTTAAGTGACGAATCTCTTTTTGTTGCATCGTCATGATAGACGGCGTAGGAGAAAATCTCCAGAACAAATTATAAGATTGACAAACAAGGAAAGGGAAAGGTGTATTATGTCAATCTACTCAAAAGTATTATGATAGGTTATCTTCAGAAGTATCATATATGATGACCTTAGCCATTGCAACAGAGATGAAGGATGAACCTCTCACCTCTATGGAATATCCATTAACTCATACTGTCTAAACAGACGTGTGGCGCCCCAGATAGGCCTTCCGTGCCACCCAAGACGTACCATGCTCAAGGTGATTTATGTTGAATTTGAACGGAAAATTATAAAATACCTGGCAACTAGCCGGTTTTAAATCATTTCATTACATCAGGCACATGTTTGTGGACGTTTGTGAGCGAAAAAAAAATGTGTGAAACTAAAATTGTGTTTTATATCCATTTTTAATCCTTTGTTTACAAACAAAATGGAGTGAGATTCTTCTTCTTAACACCGGCTCTCAGCTGAGCAAGCACGAGTGCTTATTTCTCAGTGGACAGAAGATAATTCTAGCGACAGTGATTTAGAAGTTAGGTTGTGATTCCGATGAAGACGTTGTAAAGACTGTGTGTCAGAATATTCATAAAAGTGATTATTCTGACGGCGATGCCGATCAGCTGATTGAACAGGCATCAGGTAGGGATGGTATAAAAAGAGCTAAACTTTCAGTCACTAAAGAAAAACGAAGGGGTAAAAACCCCATTCTGACCAACAGTAAAGCTACGATAACTGCCACAAGTCTAGAGGCAGGTGCATCCTCACAAAATGTCCCAGAGTGGTTAGAAATTGCTGAGGGCATGACACAAAATGCATTTCGATTTTGTCCAAAGAGAACACCAGGTGTGACTGAAGGGCTTGACCTGTCAACCCCATTGAAATGTTTCAATGTTTTGTTTACAGATGAGGTTAAAGATTTCATGTGCCAGTGCATCAATGATTATGCCAGACTCAAATGTATTCAAAATAACCCTGCGAAGCAATATTCAATGTATTCTCGGTGAACTGAAGTCACACGCCATGAACTTGATAAGTTTATTGCTGTCCTAATAAATATTGGGATTCGGATAAGACCATGTATTCGTGACTACTGGTCTACATCTGCAGAATTTTATACTCCTTGGTTCCATTTTCAATAAGTAGATTTGAAGCATTTATCATACAATGCTTCATGCCTCTGATGAAAATTCACAAGGAAAAGAAAAGATTGAACCTTTTATGAACATGTTGTTGCCAAAAATTCAGAGTGCCTTTTACCCACTCCAAAATCTCAGTTTGGATGAAATGGTAATAGGGTATAAAGGCAGATGGCAACACAGGCAGTATAATTCAAGTAAACCAAGCAAATATCACATAAAAGTCTTTGGTTTATATGATTCAGCAACTGGATATGTGGTGAACATGTTCACATATTTTGGTTCTGATACTTCATATGATCCTGAAGTGGATACAAACAGTGGGCAAGCTGTCAAGATTTTTCAGACCCTAATACAGCCTTTGGGAACAGGACACCATTTATTTGCTGACAGGTATTACACCACAAGAGAACTCATTGACTTCTTACTGGAGAAGAAGCAATACTACACTGGTACTCTGAACATTATCCGGAGAAATTTTCCATTACAGCTCTGCGCCTTAGTTATCTGGAATACAGATGGTATATGACACAAACAAGCACAGTTTTGTGTACAGCATTAGAGACAAAAAGGCCAAGAAATCGGTTTTCCTTGTATCACACCATACTAACGGGAAAGCCAGTACGCCAAAAAACTCTCGTGACCCAGATGCAAAACAACTGTCAAATGATTGGTTGAACCCTAAGGTATTCTTGTGTGCAATTTGAACAATTAACTCATTAAATTAAAAAAGTTATTGAATGTCAAAATTATGGCTATGTGTGTGCCTTCAGTAGCTATGCGTTTCTTTTTTTGAACAGTATATTTTGCTGTATTATTGTTGTCACAGTATAGTTAGGTGACGGTAGCACTCTAGAGCTCTTGATCTATACTAATTCCATCCAGACTTGTGCTCTTTACAGCTATAGCTATACCTGAGCCATCCTGACACCAGTGCTCTTCCCCCGAGACTGGGATATACCTGTCTAGACAAAATTTCCGTGTCTAGTCTTCTACACTATCATCATCTGCCACTCATATTAAAACATTACGTCACAGTGAGGGAAAGGAAAGAAAGTGAAGGCTAGATAGGACACATAAGAATCTAAATAAATATAAAATTAAAACCTGGGTACTTCCCTAAAGGCAGCTGAGTCCTAACACGCTTGCCGCTGAACAGACGTGCGTACTCGGAAGAGGATGTCATCACCAGTCAAGAACTGCTTACCATCATAGCTGGCAGATGCTGGAGCTGGGTTGGTCACATCTTCAGAAGACACGCTGATGCAATCACAAGAACAGCTATGCTATGGAACCCTGAAAGAAAGTGAAGAGAACTGTGGAGGCCGAGATGCAAAGAATGGACCTGAACTGGGGCACTGCATGAAGGATGGCCACCGACCGAGAAGTCTGTTGCTGCCCTTCAAGACGCCACCAGGCGTGATGGCCATTGACTGCTTCAACAGTCGGAGACTAAGGGTGAAAGATGACGAGGATAACCAATTGGTTGAACAGGTTTTTGACTTATGGATAAGACTCATGGGCAATGACAACAAACGACAGCTCCACCAGACAAAGCGTCATGGCCTCAGGACCCAGAGTTTGCTGGCACAAGACCATCTAACTTCTTCACTGCACAGTAGAAGATGGATTCCTCAGCAGTGTTATGAGGGCAATCTATCTGACTGTTATCAATACAATGTTATCAATTCCCATGGTCAGTTATGACTGAAGGGGCTATTACTGATATCAATACTGGTTCCACGTCCATGCACTTGCTTTGGTTTAGTTTTTAGACAAAGGCTTTTTTTTTTTTTTTTAAATTCATATTATACAATTGTGTTTTTTCTGGAGACGTCTTCCACAGTAGGGTTATTCTACCATTAAAAAGCTGCTCCTAGTTGCAGTCTAATCGACACCCAGCCAAATACCTGATCTCTTTTGAACATTGTGCCAGCCTACCTAAATTATTGCGTTTCTTTACTTTATTTGTGTAGTACACTTGGATGTCCTAAATCATCAACATTTCGTCCAGCATACGTTCAAATATCTTGGACTTCCTGTAAAAGAAGACAGAAGTCAAATCAACTGTCGCATTTCTGACATGTTTTCATTATTTTTTTCGTGTTGGCATGTTTTTCGGGATTGTCAATGTTTGTTTTTTTTTATTTCTGTAGGCCAACATTCTCCAGTACCTACGTTTTTTTTTTGATTGTATCATTTTAATTTGTCATCTGTGAATGTCTAAATTTTTTTTTTTTGTGCGTGCATGTTTTTCGGGATCGTCAATGTTTTTTTTTTCTTTAGGCTAGCCTATTTTCTTCTTCTTTCGTTCGCTTGAAATATATTGTCTATATCTGCAATGTTGTTTATTGTATAAACTTCACTGTCTTTTGTAGTTCATACAGAGGTCCGTATAGTTTTGCTTCCAGTGTTGTTTCTCTGGGCCAGTGGGTTTGCCTCAATATATCATATTCAGGGCAATCTTGAAGTACGTGTTCCGCAGTCTGGGGTGCCTGTCCACATGTACACATGGCTGAATTGCCAATCTTGAATTTTGTATACATGTGGCTGCGGAGTCAGTTGTGTCCTGTTCTGAGGCGCAGAATGACAATTTGTTCTGATCTGTTCATAGCTTGGTAGTCATCCTGCGTTGGTGGCTTTCTGATTGATTTGATCATCTTTTTCTTCTGATGGTAGGTAACTGGTACATCCGGTTGCTCGTCTGCAGCACCTTCTTCAGCCAGTCGGTCTGCTCTCTCGTTTCCTGGTATTCCACAATGAGACGGTATCCATTGCATGGCGACCCTGCACTGGTTGCACAGTTCAGAAAGTAGGGCTTGTATACCTGGCTAGCCTATTTTAAATGCCAACATTCTCCAGTACCTCCTCGATACTTGTGAAGTTTGTATCCAATACACGTCCTCCATTTAAATAATACAATGAACCCTCCCTAACACTCCAAGGGAAGTAACTCTAAACAAGAGATCTCTAAAATAGTATTTTACCCACAAGATTATGTATCGGAAGCTGCACCAGGGTTGCCAGATTGGCTTTTTTTTAAAGCCAGATTTCAGAAATCTGGCTTTTTAAAAATTTGATTGGCGTTAGAAAATTCATTTGGCTTTTTCCTGGCTTTTTTACATGCTAAAATTATCTGCACGAAAATTACAAACCATCCTTTTTCGAAATCATTTTCCTTTAAGAGAAATGTTCTTTGGTCAGTTACATTTGGCAATATTTCTGCCGCCAAGAATCTGGGCAAGAAGGCGCCAACCGGGGATCTGATATAGCCTAACCAAATAAATGCGCTCTGATATAACCAAATAGGTTGAAAGGTACGCGCCTCGCCAGGAGAAGGCAAAAAATAAATAAAATAGCCAACCGCGGACCGTCGCTCCAGTTTGTCTGGTGTCTCGGACCTTCAAAGTGTTTGGATGTGATTTATAATCAGACTAATCTGCCGTGAAGTGTACTTTCTATATGTAATAACGTTTTGTGGTGAAACTGTGACACCCTCGGCTGTTTTTATAAATCATTTATTATCAAGTCATGGCCATGTTGTCAAATAAATGGAAAGCTTCTTACGATAGCAATCGTAAGTAAAAAAGCAAATGGGAAGAAACATTTGTATGGGTCCAAAAGGCTGCTGATGGGTCGGATGCAACTTATTGTAAATTGTGCCACTGCAACATTTTACCAAGAATTAGCAACCTCTCAAATCATGAAAAATCGGAGAACTCCATTACAAGGCCAGACGCAACTTAATGTAAGAAACACTCCTTGACAAGATACAGATAAAGTTAAGGCAGTAGAGCTGCAAATTGCTGTAAGCATGACCTGCCATTGTGCAATACGTACAGTTAACCACCTGAGTGAAATCATGATAGCACATGGGCATGGGAGTACACTGGAGCACATAAAGTTACATAGAAGTAAATGTGCATGCTTAGTCAAAAACATCATCTCGCCTGCACTGAAAACTGATCTCATTGATGACTTTCAGAACAAGAAATATGCCATCATTTTAGATGAATCTACTGACATTTCAACACAAAAACACTTGTGTATGTTAGTTCAATTTTTGTGTGATAGGAGAAAGGAAATTGTTACTGGATTTACAGGTTTAATTCTGGTGCAAGAGGCTACAGGAGAAAAGATATTCAATTTGATTGACGAGGAAATAATAAGACGTGGCCAGAGTCTTGCAAATTGCATTGGTTTTGCAACGGATGGTGCATCAAACATGGTTGGGTGCAACAACTCTGTGTGGTCTAGACTAAAAGCTGTATCTTCTTTCTGTGTGCAACTCAAATGTATCTGTCATTCTGGCACTGTGCATTCAATATGCAGTATCCAAGCTACCATCAAATATTGGATTTTTACTGCCAGAAATACCAAATTGGTTTCACCATAGTGAATTAAGATGAGAAGCATACAAAGAATTGTTTAGTGATGAACACAGCTACAGAATTTCAGCAAACCCGAACTGCCCCCCTTCCCTTTGAAAAACCTTCATTTATGCGGTGGCTTGTGCATGGAAAGGTTATGTTTAATATTTTGATGAACTGGAAGAGCTAAAAGCTTATTTCACTTATGCTGAACTAGCCCAATCACAGTTTGATACAAAATTCAAAGCAAGACTTCTAAAGGAAATGTTGTCAGACTACAAAAACTACTTGTTCTGTGAGTTTGCAGAAATTTGAAAGACTGAACAGCCTTTTTCAGCAAACCAAAATTGATCCTCATGAATTGCACCAACAAATTTTCTTACATCAGAAGTCTTCAAAACAGACTGTATGATGCCAAAGGACAGAAAAAAAATATTCATCAAGTTGGTTTTGGTGTAAAATTCTTAACAGCATGTAGGCCTAATTAAGTTCCTACAGCAGAACAGCAGTGCTGAGGTTGATCTAGAAATAAAAAATGACAAAGAAAGATGTATGTCTATGCTAGGAGAAGCTCTCAGTCAAGTTACATGAAGACTTCCGTCGGCGAAAGATACATTTGAAAGTTTATCAAAATTGAGCCCTGTGATAATTTTAAATTAAATTTCAAGGCCTATGTTTTCCGAGTTACTCTTTATACACCATGCAGGAAACAACGTCAGCAAAATTGAAGAACAATACAGACAAATGCTTTTTGTCTATTGGAAAGAAGAAGCTCCATTTAAGAAAGATGGACTCCCTGTAGACACTGAACAGTTTTGGATTGGTGTACTTCAGCATCAGGTATTTAAAGAGCTTGCCATCTTCGTCCTTACTTGCCTAATAGCCCGTCAGCAATGCTGTAGTTGAGAGGATATTTTCTCTTGTATCCTCCGTTAAAACGAAGGCAAGAAACAGAATGCAGCTGAATCTTCTTGATGCAATTGCGAGAATCACGGCAGAACTATTGCTTTCAAGCAAATGTTGCAAAGACTTCACTGCATCTCCAGAAATGCTAAAAAATTTCACATCGGACAAGGTGTATGCCGTGTGTTCCACTCATTCCAGTGGGGAGGATAGTAATGACCTGGATCTGGAGCTTTTCATGTGATGTGGTATGAAAAATATATTAAAATGTGTTTGGCTTTTTTTCCAGTATTGTTTAGCTTTACATTAAAATTTCGATCTGGCAACCCTGAGCTGCACTCCTTGCAAGACGCCTGCACGCAAGCATCCATGTGATCTAACATCACTGGTTGATGAAGAAATTTGTTAGGCCTATTGAAGGTTGTAAAGTCAAAAATAACAAAAATATAATTTTAGGTGAAACCTCCCCTTAATAAATAGCAAATGTACATTTACTTACCTTCTCACAGTATTTTCCACACCTGGGCTATTTAACAGTTATGGCGCCCGTTTCAACCTTTTGTGTTCCTGTAGGCCTAGCCTATATGGTGCCCATCCTCACGTGGTCAGCAACTTGAGAAAAAAAAGATAAAACGCACACACACGCCAACTGTCATAATCTACGTGAATTTACTCTAACACTGGTAACAGTGTTTAGATTTAAGTTTTCACACTGAGAAGCATTGTCAGGATGTAGGCCTAGTAACTGGAAACATTGACATTCGGAACAGTCGAGAGGAAAAATCGGAAACACGTTTTTTTCCTCAGTTTTAATGCGATATATCAGACTTATAATATACATCTGAACTATAACAAGATGTAGCCTATACTGTAGATGTTTTAAGTAATTGTTACACAGCACTGACTTCGCTTCTCCCCAAGTTTCTTAAGCCACGAGCCATTCCAGCGAGCAGCGACCCGAAATCAAACGTAGCAGGTTGCCAGAATAAATTAGTTTACCAAGGTTGCCACTCAAGTTCTAGGGATAAACCCAGATTTTCTTCTTTTAAAAACCCAGAAATACCCAGATTATTTTATGAATCACATACACGAGATAGACGATGCTTACACAATCTTTTAGTGCAACTTTAGCACAAATAAGCTGTGTGCTACCAATTTTTATTTATTTCTTCATTTTTATTTTATTTTTCATTAGGCCTACCAAAAATTCACAATCATATAAAAATGATTTTATTAACACCCCAATATATGAACTCTTGAAAATGATATATTTTAACAGTAACATACTTACAGTAGTTACATTAACAAAATGTTCCTCAAATCAAATATAAAATGTTAGTTGTAACTTGTTACTGTTGAAAATTGTCACGTGTCAGCGACTCGGCATCCATGTCAACAACTTCTCCTTCGTCAAGATCATATGCATAAATTGACAATGTGGAATCTTGATTGTGGAGTTCCAAAATCTTTGCATATCTCTGCCGACAACGTCCTTCACGCACTTCTTCAACCACGCTTTTACTAGAATTAAACTTATGACAAACTCCATCTTTGGCAACTGCTTGCTTGGCTAGTATTCGATTGGAAACTGTTTCACAAAAAATTGTTGGTTTGTTTAGTTTTAACTAAGTTAACCTTCGAAAACACTCTTTCGAAGCATGCTGAGGACTGAGGTGGCGTGTGTGTCGTCATGCTGCTACAACTACCTAGCGTACCTTCATCATCGCTCATTTTATAATCTTATAATAACAACAACAACAAAAACAATTTGCTGTATATCTACTTGTCTAAAATTTAAAAAAAAACACTGTAAAACACATCGCAAAAATGACTGAGTATTGTAGATGATTGCCATTAACAGAATAACAGGAAATAGATAGTTGATGTAAACGAGTAAAAAAAAACAACGTCATTGAAGTTGTTAAAAACAAGAATTAAATTTAAGTGGAATCGAAAATATATAGAAACATAATTTTTTACATTTAATTATAATATAAATATAATGTATAATGCTCAGTGCACAGAATCTTACAAGTGCCTGAAAACATACCTTTATGTTTGTCTAATATTTATTTACTGTTTACAGGCCTCGGGTTTCCCTTCCTTATGTGTTATACATTGTAAATGCCAATTGTCAAATATACCCAGATTAATGCAGATTTTGAAAAAAAAAATACCCAGATACCCAGACGGACGCCTAAAAACCCAGATCTTGTAAAAAAAAAAAACACCCAGCTGTGGCAACACTGTAGTTTACCGAGCCAACAAGTGTGTTCAATGGAGCACTGTGTTTTCTGTTTCGCATTCTAAATTTATTTAGTTCATTTTTTTCGCTCGTAGAAATCGTATATGTACACGACATATTGATTGGCGCTGATTGTTCGTCTGGACGGTTTAAGCCATTTATATTTATATTATTTTTGCTTAAGAAAAAAACAAATGTAGGCATTTGTATTTTGCATGCGCGAGTTTAAATCGGCCACAGACCAAGCTGGCATAATTTTAATGGGGGGACCCTTCTGATGATCAGGTTTCCTCCTGTTGATCAGGTTGCCTCCTGTTGTATCGCTCTGTGTAGAGTTTCCTATCATAATATAACACGTTATCAAACAGAAATTATTGATTGGTAGAATTCAATTGTCTCATATCTTGTGGTCATATAATAACAGATGTGAAACATATATTATCTGATATGATACAAATAGGCCTATTAGATTATTTGCAGCCATCAAATTTACTGGTAATTTCGTACCTTTTTGCTCCGCGGTGAATATGTATAGTTAGGTGTTGTTTCGTAGCGGTTAGAATTAGGGTTAGGGTAAAATTTACCTATAAATATAGAAGAAATATTAAGAATAGACAGACACAGGGAACAAAGATTAATAGGCCTATATAGTAAATGGGAATGTGGAGGTTTGATGCTGTTCTTACAATGCATATGACTTTTAACAGGTGAAAGTCAATTAAATATCTGTTAAAGTCAGTTATATAACTGGAACCATCAGGCCGTTACACCCCTTCCCCTTAATATCATTCTTGTTTGGAGTTTCGGCTTGATTTTGTTCAGTTTTATCTTGTTTTTGTTTGTTTGGGTTTTTATTTTTTTTTAAACATAAAAGCATAATTGTGATTTGGCCTGTTCACAATGATTTGACAGGTGTGATGCCATTTTCCCATATCAGCAGTTGTTCATATTATTTAGAATTGGAAACAATAAATATCCTAATTATAACCCATCACAGGTTGAACGTGATGTTTTCATCATCAATATTTAAAAAATATATATATAATAAAAAGAATATTCCCAGTAACAAGAAACCTATAAGACTATGCCGAGCAAAAGGCTATTTCAGGATAGAAGAATCATACTGTGCAGAATGTCTTCAAGACAATAATAGCCTATAGAGCATTACTAGTTAAAATGTAAAAGGTATGAACGACTAAGAATCCCAATAACTATTTGCAGTCTTCAAATATAGAAGAGGTGTTAAGAATAGTCAAACTTAGGGAACTGCATAATATAGTCAAACAGTATTTAACAAGAACAAAAGTTAATTATTGTAATTGTGAAGGTCTGGTAATGCTTTTATAAAACATATGACTCATATAGTCAAACAGTATTTAACAAGAACAAAAGTTAATTATAGTAATTAGGAAGGTGAAGGTCTGGTGATGCTTTTATAAAAATATACCGATAAAAGTATCATGGGGTAACGCTGGAACATTTGCATACGATGTATATGAGGGTGTCCAGGGTAAACAAGAAACAGTAGCTGCAGTTATTGACCTAGAGGATGCCAACAGTGTTGACTTTGCAACCTTGATGGACTGTGTAAAGGAATGTGGTGTAAACCCATGGCTAACAAGGTTGATAGCAGCTACCTTAACTGAGAGGGCAGTTGCATTGCATTTCGCTTGGGAACATGGACACCAGAACCACTGCACATTTGCCCAGGATTACCCCAGGGTTCTCCATTATCACCAGTGCTGTTTAACATATATACAGCAAAAATAGCTGCAATCCAACCAACAGGTTTGGGACGAACATTAACGTTTGCCGATGACTTGCTCATTTACAGGACTGGTTCAGATAGAAATGAAATGGTTAAAAGCTTACATGAGACACTTCAAGCAGTTTCTAAATGGTGCGACGAAACCAGTTCCAAGGTCAATCCCAACAAAGCCTGTGTGCTTTGGTGCTCCTTGAATAACTCCATATTGAAAGCAGATCTTCCAGACATTATTCTCAGAGGACAGAAAATTGAAAGGCAGAACAATTTGAAATACCTTGAGTAACATTCGATCGTGGGCTATCATATAAGCACCATGTTGACCACATCATACAGAAGTGCAAGAGAGGTCTGGCAGCCCTAAAAACAATGGCTGCAGCGCACCTGGTGCTGAGACTACTGTTTCTCTTGTATCATCAGCTGGTCTTGTCTGTAATCGAGTATGGCCTGGGAATACTCACGCTGTCAATTTCACAGTGTGAACGACTGAAACACATTCAAAATGAAGGGATGCGTATAGTCTTGGGCTGCACGCGAGATACCCCTATTGTGATGATGCGGCACATGCTTGGGTTGCTGTCAATTAGATCCAGATATACGATGGCCCAGGTAAAAGCATATATGCGTGTAACCACAGACAAAAGGCATCCCCTGCATGGGAACATAGCTGACATCAAAGGAGCGAGAATAAAGTGGGGGATGTTATGGATGGCGCAGGCGGTGGAGACTATTAGACAGGTGACCCCAGTTGAAAGTATATTCAAGGGAGAAGAGTGGAGTAAGTCAGATGAGAGCTTTTATTTTTTTTTTTTTAATTAATGAAAAAAAAAAAAATCTCGTTCAACCTCTGATGGGTTATAATTAGGATATATATTGTTTTCAATTCCAAATAATATGAGCAACTGCCGACATGAGAAAGTGGCATCACATTTGTCAAATCAATGTAAATAGAGATAATCACAATTGTGCTTATACGTTAAATAAATAGGAAAATAAAAACAAACAAACAAAATCAAGAAGAAACTATGAACAAGAATAACATTAAAGTGGAGGGGTGTAAAGGCCTGGTGGTTCTAGTTATATAACGGACTTTAACAGATATTTAATTGATTTTCATCTGTTTAAAGTCACATGCATTGTAAGAACAGCATCAGACCTTCACATTCCCAGCCACTATATATTAAACATTGAGAGCTGGATGAACTACCAGCAAGTCATCATCAGCCTTGGTAGAGAATGCAGTACTTGGTCCAATGGGAAAGCAGAGCTGGAAGTTGATCAGCTTATAAATGATAATGCTGGGGATGATGATGCAATTGTCTACACTGATGGGTCTGTAATCTGTGGTAATAAATGAGGGTGGGGCTTCTCTGCAGAGTTGTCGTACATCTTTAGATAGGTTAGAGATTTATTTGGTCCCGTCTGAGTAGAGCAGAAGGTGGGGGTATATGAGAAAGAAAGGTGTTAGAATAGATTCCACGAGTGAATAGTTTAAGGTGAAGATCCGTCTCTGGAATGAGTGGTTTCTCTAGTCCAACCTATCTATACGACTATCTTTAGAAGAAGACGATCTGTCAAACCTCCCTATAAGTATAATTATAAGTTTACTAAACACACACACACAATTATGTGAGAACAAGACACACAAATGTGAAAACTATGGTAAATGGATATGGGTCTGACCAACATGCTAAATTAAGTTTTGTTTAGTTTATTATCACTTAAACTTTACAACATCAAACATATAGAAATCAATATATTCATGGTTACAGACATATGAAAATAACCCAATAAGTGCTCTCACCCCTGTTGAGAAAAGATCCCAAAAGAAGCTAATAACCCAAAAGGTCAAAGATTAACACTAGGCAGACAATGACACCGAGCCTACGGCAAACGAGCAAATATTGTAAACGCCCAGCAGTGCGATCTTGCAGCAAGATGGCCGCAAGGAGCACACGTGCTACGAGCAGAGGGGAGCATGAGGATGCAGATCCAACACAAGTGGTCGGTGCATCAGTGGTGCAAAGTGAGGGATCAGTAGCAGGTCCACGGCCCCAGCCAGAACACATACGGTACATAATGGTGCCAACCCACAAGAAAGTGAGAAGTTTGGGGCCAAACGCGAAGGACTATGCAAGGGAGGTTAGAGCTGCGTGTAGGTCCGGCTATATGAGTAAGGAGGACCAAGCCGATGTGATCCTCGACAGTGTGACCCCCAGTTGTCCGCAGGGAGCTGCGGATACAAGTAAGAGACAATGACCCGAAGGCAATGCTTCAGGCCATTCTCAGGGTGTATGGGGAATCGAGGAGCACCCAAGAACTAATGGCGCTATTTTATTCAGCGCACGAAGGGCCAGGGGAATCGGTGCGTGAGTTTGCCCATAGGCTGCATGAAATATTTGAGCAGGCAGGAGAAAGCTAGTGGTGTCAAGTTTGACGAAACGGTGCTAAGGGACCAGTTTGTTGCCAGTCTAAGGGACGACTTGACGCGGAGAATGATGGAGGACAGAGTCCGACACGAGCCTGCAGTATCATTTGTGTCCATAAGAGATGATACTCTGAGATGGACAGGGAGTGGTCAAACAGCAAGAGCTGGGATAGCTGCAGTCACAGCATCCGACAAAGAAATGGCACCCAGGTCACAAGAAGGAAACACCAAAGTGGAGCAACTCAGAGCAGAGGTCGCACAGCTGAAGCTCCAGATGGCTGAAATGCAAGGCAGACACAGAAGGCCAGCAAGGACCATCCGAAGCTTTCGGTGCAAAAATTTAGGGCACGTCCAGAGGGAATGCCCACAACAGGCACTAAACTAGACCCCTCTGTGGCTGGGAGTCAGGCTGTGGAAGGGGAACATTGTGACTCAAATAGAAAGTGTGCAGGTAGATGTGGCAGGCAATTACAGGTTGGCATGAGGAGGAATGTAAATGGAAGGAAAGGGCCTGTTTCTCTAAATGATAGGGATTTTGGTGCAGCAGGTGGGGTGCATTAACAGGAGGACCATCTATAGACGCCACGGGAACAGCCGCAGATACAAAAGCAGAAAGAAACCTCATGTATGGAATGGCCCCTGGAGAATCAGGTGCTATAACTGCGCTGATTTTGGGGATCATATAGCTGCCAGGTGTCCATGTGGTCCTCTACCTAGAAGATGTTTCCAATGCAAGTCAGCACAACATTTAGTAGCGAGCTGTCCTCTCAGTAACTCTACGACTAAGGCATCACCCAAAGTTGAGCGCAGGCAGAAGGACTGCCACTCAGAAGGAAGGTTAGAGAGTCAACCATCACAGGAAATGTCGACCAGCAGTGGACCAAATCCCCAGGAGTTTAAAGAAAGAAATGTGAAGGGAGAGCACCAAGAAAACAGAATCAAGATGGTAGGAGGTCGGCCTGAAGGAGTAGTTCTGATGGAAGGAAAAGAGATAAATTGTGCATTTGACACAGGTTCACAGGTGTCTACCATCACAGAGCAATGTTTCAGGGAGATGTTTGGAGGGCTCCCCTTGGATGAGGGTAGATGGGTGCGCCTGACAGCAGCAAATGGTGCCACCATCCCATATATTGGTCACTTAGTTGTGGACATACAAATTGGGTGCACAATAGTGAAAAAATGTGGGGTTTGTGTTGTCAGGGAGGTACAAGGATCTAGAAACCAGAAAAAAAACACCAGGGATCATAGGTTCTAATGTCCTTGTGGAAATCCCAAACATACAGAACATACTAAGATGGGACCCTCAAATGGATCAGAGGATGACGCAGAAATCAGACTCTATTAAAGTATGGGTGTCTGTGAGAAAGCAAACCCACATACCGGCTCGATCGATCAGAGCCATAACAGTCAAAAGAGGCCAGTCAGAAAGAACTTTTCTCTTTGAGCCTAACAGAGACTTAGAACTCAGAGGGCTGATTATAAGTCATACATTGACTGTTCTTAGAAGTGGGTCCTGTGATATTCAGGCCATAAATTTGGGTGATGAGGACTTGTTTTTAACTCCTGGGACACAAGTAGCAGTACTGACAGAACCTGGGGTGGACTACAGCACATATTTCAGAGTTGTAGGGGCTCAAGAGGTAGAAATGTCAGCAAGTCCACCATACATGAATCCAGAGCAAGAGATGTGCCCAATTGACCTTACCGGGATTGAGGGCAGTGAGGCTGAAGAACAGGAAGTAAGAGCGTTGTTGAGACACTATGCCGATCTTTTTGCTACAGATAAGACAGATGTAGGATACACTGATAGGGTAATGCACACCATCCCATTAACAGATGACACCCCAGTTAAGCAGCCTTACAGGAGAATCCCCCCCTGCTTTCTACAGAGAGGTACAGGATCGCCTACAAGGATTGCTTGACAAACAAATAATCAAGGAGAGTTGCAGTTCTTGGGCCTCCACAATAGTTTTGGTCCGGAAGAAGGATGGTCGGCTTAGACTCTGCGTAGACTTCAGGGCACTCAATAGCAAGACGAAGAGGGATGCCTACCCTCTACCCCGAGTAGATGAGTACCTGGATGCGCTAAGAGGAGCAAAGATATTCTCATCGCTTGATCTGGCAAGTGGTTACTATCAAGTAGCAATGGATGAGAAAGACCAAGAGAAAACCGCTTTCACTCCCCCTTTTGGACTTTATGAATACACCAGGATGCCTATGGGCTTAGCCAACTCTGCCAGCACCTTCCAACGATTAATGCAGAGCAGTATGCATGGTTTAGTGTTCCAGCTGATACTAGTGTACCTTGATGACATTTTAGTGTACTGCGCTGACTTCACTAACCATTTGAGCCGACTGGAGAAAGTATTCTCTAAGCTAGGGCTGAAGTTGAATGGATAAAAGTGTAAGCTGTTTAGGACAACGATTGAATTCTTGGGGCATACTATATCAGCAGATGGAATAGGAGCTATGAAAGACAAGGTGAAGGCTGTTCAAGAGGCCCCTGTACCGCAGTCCCAGACTGAGTTACGGTCATTCTTGGGATTGGCCAGTTACTACTGCAGATTTGTGCCGGGCTTTGCAAAGATAGCCAAACCGCTACATGATTTAGTAGCTGCGCTCAATCAAGGCATACAGACTAAAAGACGAAGTAAGTCACCCATAGGAGAGTTGTGGACCGAAGAGTGTGTTGTAGCCTTTGAGACACTGAAAAAAGCGCTAACCTCCACACCGCTACTAGGGTTCCCTAACTTCTTGCTACCGTTTATCCTGGAGGTAGATGCATCATATGAAGGATTAGGAGCAATCCTTTCACAAGTGCAAGATGGAACAAAAAGTCGCACACTTTCTGAAAGAAACTCAAAAAGCAGTATGAGGCTGGAACTGCTGGGTCTTAAGTGAGCCATGGCTGAGAAGTTCAGAGGATACCTGTTAGGATCACAAGTAGAGGTATTTACAGACAACAGGGGTCTAGCCTTCTGGGAGAAAGCTAAACTGGGAGCTATAGAGCAGAGATGGATGGCCCAGATGGCTATGTTTAACTACACAATCCGACATCGGGCAGCGAGAGTCAATGGAAATGCAGATTATTTGTCCCGCTTTCCTATTGAGACCACAGGCGAAGAACTGGAGGATGATGCAGATGTTGCAATAAGTGGCATAACAGCTGAGGTTATCAGAGGGTTTACCCAGATACCACATGAGATAGGGTTGATGGCAGCAGCAAGCCAGAAAGATATCAGTGAAAGGGTACCTGCCGAATCATCCACAGCACCAGCAACCACTCAAGCATTTCCCACCTATTCGCGTGAGGAGTTGATAAATCTCCAGGGAGCTGATGATGTGGTAGCGATAGTTAGGAAGATTGTAAATGATGGCACCAGACCTGCAGGAAGAGATGCTCGAAAAATCCACTTGGATGCAAGGAAACTACTTAATCAGAGTAACCGGCTCGAAGTGACAGATGAGTTGTTATACCGGACAGTGAAGGGATCAGATGGATCCAGCATAAAACAACTGGTAATACCTGAGTCCATGAAACCACGGATACTGGACTCTGCTCACAGGGTGGGCCATCAGGGAAGGGAGCGCATGCTACAGTTGCTGAGAAGTAGGTGCTTCTGGGTAGGCATCACAGCTGATGTTGAAGTGTTTTGTCACAGATGCAACTGATGTAACATTGCCAAAGCACCTCAACTGAAGTTGCATGGGCATCTGGAAACCTGATTGCCTCCAGGCCACTTGAAGTGGTAGCAATGGATTTCACACTGCTAGAGCGGGATTCTGAAGGGTTTGAGAATGTATTAGTGCTGACAGATGTGTTCAGCAAGTACACCATTGCCATACCAACAAGAGACCAAAAAGCAACAACGGTCATCAAGGCCCTGGTGGAGAAGTGGTTCCAGTATCTCGGAGCTCCTCAGAGGATACATTCTGATCAAGGTCGAAACTTCGAATCAGCGATAGTCGCAGAGCTGTGCAGAATATATGGAGTCCACAAGAGCCGCACTACAGCTTACAATCCTAAAGGCAACGGGCAGTGTGAGCGCTTCAACAAGACTGTTAACTATGGAAATGTTACAGGATAGATTTCGTAAGCATCCTACTGTATGTTTGGTGTATAACTTGGACTGACCCTTAAGACAGTACATACGCGAATGAAATAACTTGACAGAAGTCTGGGTCACAGTTCCATTACATATAATCTCAACAGCATAGTCCTGGACATCAGCAACAATAATTCAACATACTTGCATAATTAGAATATGTAGTACAGTCATCCTTACGTACTGGTAACAACTGCATTCAACGTAAGTGCAGCATTCACCCCTCGCACATAAATCTTTATCTCTGATCTATATTCAATGTAAGTGCGGCATTCACTCCTTGCACATAAATCTCTATATGGTCTGTATACAATGTAATGCAATGTATGTGTGGCATTCACTCCTCGCACATATATTTCTATCTCTGGTCTAACCACCAGGCATCCAAGTTCCTCCAGAACTTCACAGCACGGGAAAATCACAACGCGCTTACGTAGACCTCCTATTGGCGCGGGAAATCCAACAACGCGCATTCAAATAATAGCATATAATGGTCCTAACATAGACCTCCTTCTGACACGGGAAAACGACGTGTCTTTTTAATCCAAAGTGCGGCATTCACTCCTCGCACATATATCCCTTCTGACACAGGAAAACAACGTGTCTTTTTAATCCAAAGTGCGGCATTCACCCCTCGCACATATGTCTATACCTCTGGTCTAATCACCAGGCATCCAAGTTCCTCCTGAACTTTACAGCGCGGGAAACCCACAACGCGCTTATAAATAACAATATATAAAGGCCTTGTAAATACACCTTACGTGGTACATCATCGCGTCACATCCAATATATTATAATGAAAATCACATACACTATTCACATACTCTAGAAACACCAACCGTCTCCCTCAACGGATGGCCACAGACTCCCCTTTAACAACTCAGTATTCTTCTCTGACACGTATGCTAACTTCATTCACTTCGCACGCTTTTCTCATGTCCTGTAAACCTCAATTCACACATGAACACCCCTGAGTATTCTTCAACCATACTCTACGTGCTTCTAACAGTGAACTTTTAAATGTCACATTCCAAGCTTGCATACTTCAATAATATACACTCTAAACAGAGTTACACCATTCTCTACCCACACACATGTATATACACGTCATGTATCTCATGACCTTAACCTACTTACTAACAAACTCCAGCCCCGTACACCAAAATCCTTAACACCTAACTGTAACTTCGAATATGACATAACAGTTCACACCGACCCCCGGGGAAAAAAAATGATAACATCATTTTTTTTTTAAACATTACATCAAATCCAAGTGTGAGGTCTGTGAAATATGTTAAGTCATACTAAACAACAAAAGAGGGATGGAAATATATTGGTGAACCAAAAGGTTACCACATTAACAGTGGCACCGGAAGGGTGATGTAGGCTTTGCCTTAGCAATCATACTCTACTGGCAAACCAAACATAATTCCATCCTATACAACATTAAACTGTGTTGGATGCAAATCTAACAATGTGTGCATCAATTAATATATTAACCAAATTATACGTGGATTCACCAGACAAAAATACATAGGTGAACCAAAAGGTACATCAGCACTTTTCATTAAATAATATAATTACATTATAAGTTAACACTTACAACTTATCAAGCTAACACAAATGTAATTCATAAATATAAATAATCTATTCTAAATGCTGAATTTCATCTGTGACTCATGTTTCAATTGCTCCAAAACCAGACCAACGGACTGATGTCTCACTAAGAAGAGGTATCGGTGAGCAAGCCTGCTGATGACCACCCATCAGCTGCTGTAATGATAGACAATTCCACCAACAACACTAGTATCTCATGGCACAGCATACTTTCCTATGGATAAACAAAATTAGGCAAGAATAAAATCATTTGCCTTGGAAAATTTGTATCACATTATGCCACATTACATACCGTTCTATGTCCACCCCATTCCACTAAACATTCCCAGTGGGGTGACACAATAATCAATTAAGGGATGATATACCCATTTTACATGTCTTCGTTAACAGCTGCCTTAAATACTACACCCTGTACCTCCCAATTAAGCTTTACTACTTTAGTTAATGTTAATCCTAGTGGCTAGGATTCCGCGCTCTCACCGCGGCGGCCGGGGTTCGATTCCCTGCTTGGGAACCATAGTTAACAAAGACCTTGCATGATTTGCTGAGACCCATGACAGCCGACCAGAAGTGAAGGTGGTCTGTGCATCTAGCAGAGGTGGTTATGGTCTACAAACCCCCCCCCTCCCCCCCACTCTTCGACAGGATACTCATTATACTACCTCCTCTTCGGCAGAGAACCAAGGCTTCCTCTTGACTTCATGATAGGCACGCGCCAGATGAAGAGCCCGAGACAACTGATGAGTTGCTGCAAGGCCACCTAGAGAGGTTACAAGCAGCACACCAAAAAGCTGCAGAGAGAATGCAGAAAATGGTCGCTGATAGGAGGGCAAGAAGTAATCAGCTTCCAGGCCCCACACCATTGCAAGTGGGTGAAAGAGTGCAGAAAAGAGTGCACTACACTGACAGAGCCAAAATACAAGACGTGTGGTCCAATGACGAATTTATTGTATCAGCAATTCCAGATGCTAGCGTTGGTCCTTATGTGATAAGACCAGCAGGCAATGAAGATCTGAAGATGAGGGTTGCGGCGCTCGAACTGAGATGAAGTGAAGACAAAGATGATTCTCCGGATCTGGTAGATACGACACTAGGCCTACCTGAGACACAAGCTTTGCCAGATGAGACAGACCCTGGGGAGGATGTACATGGTCTAATGTCCGAACCAGGCTGGTTTGCCCTGCAGCTGATAGAGGGTCCTGCCCCGAGACGATCTGAGAGATTACGACTGAAGCGCCAGAGGTAGTGCTGTTGTCGGGACGACAACAAAATCAGGCGGGGAATATGTAACTGCGCCATCTTGTCATCGCCATTGTCTCCGTGGTTCACTGCCTGTTTACCACAACATCTTCAAGAGGAAGATATATTTCTGGCCACAATAAAGCCTAGAAATAGTTGTTTTATATTTGTGTTTTCGCTCCGTTTAGAGCGTCCATCGCGTGTGTTATTTGCGTGGCCCAATTACTACGTGCGTGCACTAAGTTGAGCGATTAGCCCTAGCAGCCTATATAAAGAAGTGCTAGGCCAGCAGAGCCCTCTCTCTTCGTCAGTCGCCCCAAAGAAACCAGAGTCGATCTGTAGATGCCTTGAACACGTGAGTTAATTTAGGTAGAAGGTGATTCCTCAATATTTCGGTCTATAGTGTTAGAAAGAATATAGGGCTGTAGGTCTGCCACCTATTTGGTATCATATTTGAGAAAATAGATAAATGTGTTTCCAAAGGAGATTTCTTTTAGGGCATTATAATTTAGTCTTGAAGTTATAGATGAGTGAAATAATGTGTGGATAGATTTTACTAGTGTTAAGTCCAAATCACAGCTGTGAGAGTTTAGTAGCAATTATTTCATTCATTAGACCGGGCAAGAAAAGCGAATATAGTAGGAACCTATTTCATTTGTGAGACCGGGCAGTAAAGCAGTCTACTACTAATATTAACTGTTGGCAAGATGGAAGCCAGGGTTAAATGTGAATAATAGTGGCGCCTGTGAGTCGACATTAACACGTGTAGTTACCACGTTTGTAGGCCTATAATGTTATGCTATTTTATATTGGGTGAATTGACACGTGGGTGAAGGCAGGTTAATGTAATTTTTTTCACTGATGGAAGAGATAGTTTTCGTGTTAAATTTCCTTTAGGTGATGTATTTAGTTCTAGTTTTGTTAAGTCAAGTGTAATTTTATTTTCATCTTTGATGTAAGGGTAATTTAGTGTATTTCACGATAATTGATTAATCTACTGTATATCTTTAGTGGTTTACTTTGAGGTGAGGATAGTCATTTAGATTTCTGGTGAGCACAGTGCCACTCCTTTGTACGTAAGGCACGTTGAGACAGAGGCGTTTCTCTGTTTGCTCCTTGCGGAGCATGGAAACACCAATGCAACTGGTGTCCATCACAAGCCTGCACGAAACATTTATATGCTATAGCAGTGGTTTGTTTCGATAACGATGTGTTTCATGTGATGTGTTCCCAATCTCATTAGTTGGCATATACGACATGCTTCAGAGTGCAGGGACGAATATTGAGATGGATAATTTGCGAGGTGGTGGTTTATGCTCATTAATGAGAGTATTCATTGTACATATCGTTTAGTATTATTTTATGCATATTTCATTATTTAGTTATTGTTATGTGTTGGATAATTAATGAGCACGTGGGTCCACTTGGCAACAAATTATGTCTCTTCTCGCTCCTTATGGAGCATATGGCCACCAGTGTGGCTGGCCTCTGCATGGAGATCGCACAAAGCATTCAGATGTTCTTGAAGTAGTGGTTTTGGTAGCAATCTGTGTTACAGGGTGAGATTGCCAGCCTCATGCACAATACCATACTAGTCTGAATAGACGACATGCATGGGCTGAGTGTGTGTGCATGATAGTTGAAGGTTTCAGGTGGTGTGGAAAAAGAGCAGATTGACAGGGAGAGCATGGTTTTTCTCATTATTTAACTATTATGATTTTAAATAGTCGGTGCTTTGTTTCCATTTCAGATTAACAATTGAGCACTGGCTGGGTGTTTTGTTTGCTTTGTTTTATTTGTTTAATGTTTGCTTCATGTGCTCTTTATCGCTGAATGGGTTGTATGAATAAATACAGCCCCTACCTAATCAAGAGTTTTATTGTTGTTCAGGTCGGTGCGAGTGTGCAAGATGGTGATCACAACAGCATCATCATCATCTCACCCACCCTATCACAGTATGAACCTATAGTGTCAGGTGGGTTGCCCAAATCTGGCCCCAGACCAGCCATGGTATCTAATGATAATTTCAAGGTGGTCGCCAAAATTGGTGGGTTAATTTTTCCTGGATGAGTCCTGTGTCACCGTATATACGAGGGAAGGTCAAAATGTAATGCCTCCTATTTTTTATGTATGTAAATACTGCATCGGTGTGCAATTTGTAAATTTAGCAGGATTCCTTAAACACTCTTCTGCACTGTATAGCATTACCAACCTGTTTCAGTAACAGGTGGCACCACTGTAACAGTTTAAAAATGGCTGCCAAAGACGTTCGGTTAAAACAACGTTATGTCATAGAATTCCTCAATGCTGAAGGCGAGACCCCAATTCGCATCCACGAACGTTTGAAGAATGTTTATGGAGATTCAACAGTGGATGCTAGCACTGTCCGACGTTGGGTACATCGTTGTGACGAAGCTGAAGTAGGTCAATCCTCAATGGCTGGCGCAAAGCGGACCGCAGTGACTCCACACAACATTCATCGAGTTGATGGCATCATTCGTGGTGACCGTCGGGTAACACTGGATGAACTTTCTTCCATGTTGTCCATTAGTAAAGGCAGTGTCCAGAACATCATTAAAGACCTCGGTTATTCAAAAGTTTGTGCACGGTGGGTACCCAGAATGTTGACAGGCAGACTGTTGAGGACTGACTCCCGTATGTTATGGGCTTTTAACGTTCAGACACTAGTTGTTTAGGATGACCAAGATGTTGGATGCGTATTCTGTTCCTAGAGTCAAAGTCCTTTGGGTTCTTATATCACTTTTATAGGATTCCGTAATACTCTTCGTTGGTATCGATATTGTCGGTATTAACCCGTGTGATGCATTGATAGCTGAACATGTTTCATATTAAAGATATGAATATTGACTGACCTGTATTAGTCTCTTGTCTTATTAATAATATTAGCAGTGTGAGATGCAGCGTGTTCAGGCATTAAGTGTCACTGGTCATTATAGTTGAATATAAACAGTATTTAACTCAACTCAGAATACGTCAGTTGATAAGACCAGGATTCGACGACTCAAACATTTTAATTAATACTATCATTCCATGAGCGGACACAACTACATGGAGACATAGTTCACATCACATTCATGTACGTATTGCAAGAGTCCTTGTTCTTTCATTAAAAGCACATGTTCATTAATGTCTATCTAGACTTCTGGTTAGCGGTCAGTTCCTTTTACCGGCCAATGTCTTTTGGCATAAATTCAGAGGCTAACTAGACTTACTCCCGTCGCTAGGTTAGCAATCTACTTCTCACGCTAGGCTAGGGTTCCCATAATGTTTTGTTTAAAAACCGGGACATTTCCAAATTTTTACCTAAAAAACCCGGGACATTTTGTAAAAAAACGGGACATGTTAAAAATTAAGATAAAGCACAAATAAATCTATTATATATTATATGTTGCACTTAAAATAAGATACTGGTATAAAAATACACACATTAACTAACACAACTTCCATTTTAAAAAAGAATTCTAAATTACAAACATACTTAATTAGAAAAATCGCACTTTTACAAAATACACAATAGTCAAGTTTATATTTCAGATTCATTAGAATATTTATCAGATTTATGGTCTTGTTCAAGAAGTTTTTTTTCTTCTGATATTTGGACATAGAACTCAGCACAAGAGAAATCCTTGGGGTCTTTATAATGGTTAAAATTTTCACTGTCTCAATTTTAAGTCTGTTTTTTTCGTCTGTCCAAAGCGCATTTATTAATGAAAAACACGTGCCAAACAAAAACTAACTAGGCATTTCAGATTCTCAGCATTTATATCCTGCCTTGTAAAATGAGCGAACATCTCACACCATTTTTCACTGACATTTTGATCCTTCAGTTCACTCCACACATCAAATTTGCTTTCACAATATTTTTTCACACATGCAAACTCATCAAATAAGTCCTCTTCATTCACAGTAAAATTTGGTGACACTGTCTTCATGAATATGTAGCTTTCTTGGATGTTCTTCCAAGTCACAGACTCCTTTCCCTTCAAATCGATCCAATCCATAGACTGAAGAGGCGTAAGAAATGGTGTACACCACTCCTGAATATATTCAATGCAGGTGTCATAGAAATCTACTGCATAGCTTTGAAACTTTTCGACTGTTATGTGTCCTTCTTTTTCTAATTCTTGCAACTGATTTCTCACAGTAGTGGTAAAAAACTTTTCTGCCTTCTTGTAGTTTAATTTTTCCACCAGTTTGTTTACTTCATCCTTCACTTCAATTACTGTTGTTCTTGCTTTTCAGCACATTTGATGTTATCAGAAAAGGTTTTTAACTGGCTGGCAATGAAATGCAGGAGTGTAATTGAAAGTGGATTTTCAAAGAAATTTTTGAGACTGGTAGGACATTTGTGAATGGAAAGGAAATATGACTTCAATGCAGGGAAAATGTCAATAACTTTCTGGACTGCAGGCAAAAGAGAGAGAGCCATCTTGTCTTGCTGTTACCCAAAACAGTTTTATATTATGTATTGGCGAATTCGCAAAATGATTTGAGTTCCTCAACTCGTACACAATAAATGTGGTAATGCTGGTAAATCTTGTTAATTATTAACTGAAGATCAATAGGTAAGCAATTCGCAGCAATCTGCACAGCATTATGTATCACATGTGCAGGACAACCAATACCAATTAAATTGTTCACAGTGTTTTCTTGCATTTTGAAGTACAGATTATTCTGTCCCTTTCTCTTCTTTCCACCAAAGTTTGTATTTGTATTATCTGCTGATATAGCAATAGATCTGACTTCTGTAACACTTCCAACACATAAGAAAATAACAGTTCTGAAGTTTCACCGCCTAAATTAACTAACTCCAACACCTTCACACCTTTTGCTGCATGATAATATCTCACGACCAGAGGCACTAACTTCTTGTCCAAGTGGTTTGATGAGTCGATTAATACTGATATGAAACGAGCTTCTTTCAGCTCTTCATCAATCTGCTTTGTCGCAAATGGCGCAATAACATTGGTGATTATTGCCTTGCACTTTGTTTGCGAACATCTGAATTTATCGTTTAAAAGTTTTTTCACGATGGCTGTTGTGCAGTCCATGGACTTAAAGCTGTGGTTATGCACCGCCGTGTGATAAGCGAAGGTTGCTTCCTGTGCTGCCAATTATAACTGTTTTTCCATTTCCTTTTCACTCTGGGTTTTCGCATTTAAGAAATGGCTTATACTGCTGTTGGAAGCCTTACTTTCAACAGCACCTTTATGTTTTTTTCGTTTTCACGTGGTTGACTACGTCTTACCGACCACCATGTGAAATCCAAAATTTAAAGCTGCATAAAGTACATTCCACATTTTCATCTACACCTTTAATGAAGGGAAATTCTCTTGTATGTTATCATTTATACTGCATTTACGTTTCGGCATTATGCGGATGAAAAACGATAAAAAATACTGTATAATAATGCTAATACGCATTAAATCATTTGGTAGATGCTTACTGAACACTGTTTTGGTCGACTTTCGAATTTTTGTTCGAGATTCAAACCGAGGGTCCACTGTAACCGGAAATTGATAAAGTAACACTACTAAAACACGGAATAAAATCCGTTACCCAAAGATTTTTTTTTCAGGAAAGACCCTTAAAAAGCGGGACATTTGGACTAAATTCGGGACACCGGGACATTTTATGAAAAAACGGGACTGTCCCGGGAAAAACGGGACGAATGGGAACCTTACGCTAGGCTTACGTCTACTGCTAGTCGTCTAATATCCAGTTACACTAGGCTTACGTCTGCCGCTAGCTATATAATATTCATCTGTACTAGTCTTACTACTGTTGCTAGTAATACAATGTTCCTTTGGCATACCACGCCAGGCTAATCTGCCATAAATATACAAACTGCGTTAGTAACGAGGCGACTTACGTTTGATCCACGAAATACACTGCTCAATTGGCTTCCCAGCCACACACATCCCTTAAGTGGACAAAATGCCACACATTTTGAAGTGGTTATACCACACATATCATAGTGGCGATGCCACACTTCTGAAACACACTGCCGTTAGGGTCAAAACCCACAAGTCGAATGACGTTACCAAGACATACGCGTCATGCATAGAGATATGCATACTATGTCGTTAATATATATTCAATTGCGATGTTCCATGGTGCAGCAATTCGAGTCGGCCAAACTCAAATGCCTGCACCCATGCAACAATCATCGACATCAGTCGCGGAGCTATATGTCCATATCTCTATTCGTTTGAGGTGTTCCATGATACAGCCATTCGGATCGACGTCAAATCCAAATGCCTGTAAACATGAAACAATCCTCAACACAGACACAAAGAAACAAGGAAAACCAAAGCCATCAACCTCCTGCACCGTTACGAAACTGAAGGAAAAGAGTTTTTATCGAATATTGTGACAGGTGATGAGACTTGGGTTCATTTTTTTAAACCAGAATCCAAGAGGCAGTCAATGGAATGGCATCACACAACATCGCCGACAAGAAAGAAGTTCAAAAGCTCACTATCTGTAGGGAAAGTTATGGCCTCCGTGTTTTGGGATGAGAAGGGTGTGATTCTTCTCGACTTCTTGGAACAGGGAAACACAGTGAATGCAGACCGTTACATTGAAACTTTGAAGAAGCTTAGAGGTCGTCTTCGGCGACTTTACCCATTAAAAGATCAAAGAACTGCACTACTGTTGCACGATAATGCCACGCCACACCGCTAAACGCACCATTGATGCGATTGCAGAATTTGGCTGGACATTATTACCACATCCCCCTTACAGTCCCGATCTTGCACCTTCTGACTTCCATCTGTTTGGACCGCTGAAAGAAGATCTTCGCGGACATCACTTTGAGGACACCGAGACCCTTAAACGCGCCGTACGCCAGTGGTTTAGGAAAAAGGACACACATTTTTACCGTGCGGGGATACATGCCCTTGGGAGAAGATGGACAAAAACTGTAACAAATAACGGAGACTACATTGAGAAATAAATATGTGAAGTTCAGACTTGGGGCTACATTTCAATGTTAATTTTATCTGTTTTCTTGCCTATTGAATGAAATTAAAAATTACGAGTCATTACTTTTTGACCTTCCCTCGTAGTTATTGAAGCAAGACGTTATCTGGACGTTCACATTTATAAAAAGAGACAAGTAGTTCCTGTATTGTCTAGCCTCTGGGTGCTACTACAACTGTTACATTATGTAAAACTTAAAATGATAAATCCTATCGGCTTTTCTCTGGGGTGAGTGCCGATTATGAAACAGCGAATTCTCCTGGATACAATCCACTTGAAAAAACGACTGTCAGAAGTCCGGAAAAATGTTATGTATATTGCCACAGCGGACTGATAAATTGAATAAAACAATCTGGGTATTTGTAAGTCCAGTTACTCAAATTTACAGTTAATAGGTTAGCTTGTCGCCTTTGGCAATTCCTGATCACACCTGTACTGGGGACGGACGCCAAGGAAAACGATAACTATTACTCCTTCTGTAACTGAGAAAAGGACCAGAATAGAGAAAACAAGCTGGCCACTGGTTTTGCTCAAGGACTATATTGGGAAGAAAACAAAACATTTAACCAAAATGATAATATACTATGCTATCAAGCGTAAGGTATGATCTCTTATCCTCTCCGTCACCTAATTAAATTAATTAAAAGGCACACGGTATCTGAAGCTTATACTATCGCGCGTCGCTTGACGAGTACAGGTTGGGTTTTAGGCATACAGCCATCCCCCCTCTGACCCGGTAAACACTCAGCGCACAATGTCAGTTATAATTTAATTATGACTACACGCCTTTAACAAATATCGCCTGTCGTTACTAGCTAGTTGATTGTCGGCGTCTATCGTTTTGACACATGATATTAACACTAGTCATTAAAAAAATTTACACACAAAGAAATATAATGTGCATACTACTCTGTCACTTTATCTGTCACTCATAGCATTATACTTAAGTCAGCTAAACCGTATCTTCTGGTGTAAAAAAATGGTTGATGGATTTTACATTACTGAACCACTGCTTTGACGGTCGGCGGCTAAGGATCAAAGAATAAGAGAAAGAAGAACCACTGGTAAGAGAATATCTACGCGTTTGCTATTTCGCTAGTCTTAACGCTACGGAATGACAGTGAATAAAATGGTAAAACTTTTAACACATTTAATACTTAAGCACAACTTATATTATTACCAGAAAAATCAGAATAATCCCCACGAAAGCTATTATAGCACGTTTCACTAGCTTTGCCCTCAAACAAATGTAATTATCTGATTAACCGTCTAACGTATTAATGCCATTTTTTGCATACGATGTTATATTGGGTTAGACCCAACAAATATATACTTTATATCTGTGCATCTTGTCCAGTTCCCATAAACGGATGAAATCCTTTGATCTTTGTCGGCATACTAATTATTGTGTATCGAGAAAAGAAATTTTACCACTTCATGCACAGATTCTGTGAATTGATTAGGCATAGGCGTGTCTACTATTACAATAATGTGGCCATCACGTTTGCAATTGAATACGTGTTGAAGATGATTTCTTAAATGATCTGCATGCGAGATACTCGTGACATTGTTTGTCATTGACATTTAATGCGCTACCATACTGGACCTTCCTTGATCTAATTATTTCAATGGGTATCATCTCTTTGCGGTTCATAAATATCATAATGGAACGTTGCTCCTCTAATGTGCTTGTAAATAACGGTAAGGTCATCTTTAAAGAAATTAAACTTCATCCGAATCATAATCAGATGTCTCTGAGAAATTGAAAATCAATCTCGGCTGAATGAAGGACAAACCATCATTCTTCCAATATTCCTCTTCCTCTTGTAACACATGGTTCTCATTTTTCTTCCAACAATCCCTGGCTATATTGGAGATGGCGGCTTTTATAAGTATTTCAACATCTTTTAATTTGAACGTTCTATTTTCTGTTGCTACCTGTTCCTTAATTTTAGCCCATACTAATTCTAGTGGGTTTAAGTGAGAATGGTAAGGAGGTAATCTTAAACATCTGTGACCATGTTCATGGATTGCCTTGTCTATGTGAAATATCTTTGTATGCTGTGTCTTTTTTTTACAATTCCAAGCAATTCAGGTTCATGGACATTTCGTTGAATGGAATGTTGTTTATGGTCAGCCAAATCTTTATTACATCTTTAATACTTGGTGAATTAGAAACTTTATCTTCTGGTGCCACAACGTTGTGATATGAGGCATTGTCCATTATCAAACACCACGGTCTATCCAAGGAAGGAAGTACATGATTCACAATCCAATCTTGAAATATCTTGCCATTCTTCTCTGCATGGTAATCCCTATTATCTGTGGATTTTGAAACAAATATGAGTTCAGTATTATTTAGAAGCCCATGATGGCTGCTTCCTGGATGTGCAATTATTAGGCGCTGTCCTTTGCTGCTTGGTACTAGTCTCTTAGTTGTTCCATCAGATGATTGCCATTCTCGTTCATTACTGTGGTGCGCATTGATCCAAGTTTCACCTAAATACACAAAATCATAACAATCTCTTCTCATTTCTCTGACCTCGCGTAAATATTTGCTTCTCATTGCAACTATATGAGGCTTCTCACAAATAAGGTTTCTACCACCAACATATTTTCTAAAAGTGAATCCCAAACTCCTAATAGTCCTCCATAGCGTAGATTTGGAAATATCAATGTCATTATTCTTTCTTAACCAAATTTTCAACTTCCTTAAAGTCACTGCCTCATTATTGTGAAACATATTGCAAATTTCTCTGCGTATCAATTCTCTGTCAAAATTATCCACCACTCTTGGCCTAATTTTCGTGTGTAAAACACTGAAATTAGACATTTCAGATGTCGCTATCCAGCGGTGCAATGATCGTTTGCTTATCCCCAAGGCGTGAATAGTCCTCTTTTGTGGGTTTGAAATAGAATGATATAGTTTTCCTCGAGTAGCTTCATTGCAGAAATACTTAAAAATCCTATTTGTGATTTGCTGTAATGTCATAAAATGTACTCGCAGACTCATTTTTCCTTCTTAACCACACAATAATTTTTGTAGACACACCTCTGATTGACAATGTGTGCGTTGCACCGGATATAAACTGTTTTATGTTCAAGAAGTGCGATTTCACGCAATTTCACTCAAAAATCATGCCAATTGCTTGATAAACCAAAAATGTGCAAATGAGGTCGTATAATTTACTGTAGACATTTCAATATATGTGCGTGTGATGTGTGTTGGCAAGTAGGATTTTATATTATATAGCAAAGAAACGAAAATTGAAACCAATGGCCGCATTTTAATGAAAAATTTAATTCATAGGGTCTATACCATTTCAAATTCACACACAAAATTTCACTTATATGCGTTATATATTCGCTGAGATATAGCATTTCGAAGTTGGGCAAAGCTAGTGAAACGTGCTATAACGCACTATTTCACATAGGTTCTAGTGTACGCGTTTAGACTATCCAAAATTTCATGAGAGACTTGATAACTGACTTGGAAAGAAGGCAGTATATATACAGATTTAGGGTAATATCTCTAAAAGATGTTACAATTCACACCTTCGGCCTAGTCGGGAAACTCAACGAGCTTGGCTTCTGAGATAAAGGATTCTACGGTTCGATCTACCCACTATGCCGGAAAACATCAGAAGACATTGCCGTGCAGACGGGCCTTCTTAGATTTCCTGCCGTAGATCAAATACTTAAGTCCCCTGAAAATGTAAACATCAAAGGTTGACGGGAAGTATTATAATCGCCCTTGAATTGATACCTAGTCTGATTTTTTTCCTCACGTGCTTTCTGTCACTATCCGATGATTGACAGATCCGCTCGCGTGAAAACTCAGATAAACAGACCGGTTCACTCCCCTGTTATCTGGCATGTTGCGAAAATAGGTAAACAACTCGTTAGCGCAAAAAAGACAGGAAAAATAGGTGTGGCTTCAAAATTTGAGTCGACAGACAGTGAATTCCGTGGGTTTTGCATTGCAAAACATAAACACTAGCTGAGGACGCAAAAGTGTTCGGATTTCTGAGGCTATATTTACATTTCCACGTCACAAGAGTAAAGGGCAGAACCGTCGCTGAACATAACGGGGCTTACATGATAACAATCTCCAGCATGAGAATGAAGGTAGATGCAGTTACTGTTGCCTTAAGATGGCTGTCTGAGACTTTATTAACAAAGGCAGTTATTGTATCAGACTCACAATCCATGCTTCGAAATGTCCAAAATGATTGGCTTCAACATGAATGGAAAACCTCCATAGAAGCATCGAATCTTCAAGAACTGATATGGATCTACTGTCCTGGTCATGCCGGTGTAGGAGGCAGGAAGGACGTACACGGCAACACGCACTGTACAGTGCTTCCTGCCGTCAGGTAGGGAACACTGGACAAGTGATTCTTGCTTAGGTTGCAGGCACTTAACTCAGGCAGGAAGCACTGTACAGTAGGAGGTAGGAAGGACGTACCCGGCAACACGCACTGTACAGTCATTCTTGTCTGAAAAAAATAAATTGGTATATCGCACTGCATTGTAGTTATTATAATCCACTAGGCAGATATTTCCACCTTTCCTTCCTTTATAGGACAAAAGACTGGAGAGATAAAGAGTAAAGATATTGTTATGTTTGCTTCATATGTTAATCATTTATAGCGTGTAAACAAATTGTATGAAATTTTTTTCAATTTCGTCTAAAATGTATGGTAGGAAATTATTATTTCAATATACATTCCAAACAGGTATCGGTATGGTGCGTGTAGTGCGGTATGGTGCGTGTAGTGGGATCACGATTTGGGCAGTGAATAATAAATATAAGGTAAAGGTGGTCCCATTGCAGATGCTGCCGTAGTGGAATGAAGTGTAAGCGACTTCACTATACTGGGTCCAGCATCGAGAGGTGAGATGACCAGTTCACTTTTTCGCTGCCTTTTCGTTCCCTAACTCACGAGCAAAGTCAGGTACCCATTTACAGCCGGGTAGACTGGAGAGTGGATACCGTGAATCGAACCCAGCACTTTTGCCAAGAGAGATCAGCACTCTAACCACTCTTTCAATCGGACGCTCAATAAATAAATAATATTACATATAATTGTCCTTCTGAATATTTATTATTAATTATAATTGTTAAACTAAAAAAAATATGAATGAAAGATCTTGGTTGGTATATCACACTGTGTATACAAACAGACTTTCTGTTAAGGAAAAGACATGAAATAAGCTTCATTTAATTATTTACAGGTATCATAATGAGACGACGTGTCAAGAGTGGCTGACGTTCAACCTTAGCATACGTGTTGAAAACCCACATTTTTATGAGCTAATTTTAGGGAGTACATTTGAGACATGACAACAGTTGCTTGTTTTACATGAAATAATTTATCTATAATGATAACAAGCAGTGTTATATATTAAAATGTGAAAAAAAAATAAAAGCGCTATGACAGGTACTTAATTGAACTGGTCAGTGATTTTAAACATGCATGTAATAGTGACTTTGGTGAATGCTGAAGGGTATGCGATAAATTTTACTATTCTTAGTATCTGATATTGTAAATCCAACAAATACACGCACACACACACACAGTATATATATATATATATATATATATATATATATATATATATATATATACATATATATATATATATATATATATATATATATATATATATATATATATATATACAGTAGACATTCAAAAATCCGGACCTGAGGAGTGCCGGATTTTTTAAAATGCCGGATTTTTTATGGTTATATATTCTGTATATATTTAACAGAAAATGACTACCTGTACACTTTATCTGCGATCGACAATGCACGATGTTTACGTTTTACACCACTTCTTTTATTTGCTGAATCCATAATGGGGCTAAACAGCAGCAAATAAATGATAAAATGAGAAGGAATGAGCAGGAATGCCTGTTAACACGTGCAAGCAAGACCCAACAGCTGCATCAAAACATAAACTGCTCCAGAATACAGTGGCGCGCCAACGCGGTAAATTTAAAAATGCGCTCCGAAATCCATGCCGGAAATCTGAAGGAACCGGATTATCGATGGCCGGATTTTTGAATGTCAACTGTATATATATATATATATATATATATATATATATATATATATATATATATATATATATATATATATATATATATATATATATATATATATATATATATATATATATATATATATATATATATATATATATATATATATATATATATATATATATATATATATATATATATATATATATATATATATATATATATATATATATATATATATATATATACTGCTCATGTTGGCAGTATGGACACGGGAATGGAAAAATTTGTGAGACGCAGTAGATGTATTCGGAGACGACCCTCGATTTTAGCCATCTTCGTGCTGGCTGACACCAGATAAACACACCTTGGAAGAGCACAAAACCATGAGAGGTGTGACTCGTGAGTAGATATCGTGGGAATGTTACCACTAGTGGGCGGACCTTGAGTTCTGTACGATTAGGAAGATAATCATTACTAAAATGTGATCTCATGTCATTCAGACTGAGCAGAAGACTCCTGATTAAACTGATTTGCTCCCTAGAGTGAATTTTGTGAGATAAAGATTGGCGAATCAGATGTGAAAATTGTCAACTTTAAACGAAAAATGATTATTTTTTACAAAGCTTTCATAAAGATTCGTGTGTGTGTGAGTGTGTGTGTGTTTTTTTTTTTTAATGTGCTCTTGTATCGTAATTCAGAAATAGTTATCTATAACAACTAAACTCGATTACAATTAAACTTATTACGGACGAAAAAATATGCTTCGTTGCCCGCTCCGCTTTAAGTAATACACCTGTAGTAGTTACTGAATAAGCAATATACATGTGTTTAACAGATTTTTAACTGACTGTTAAGTTATTTTCGCAGGAGAAGTTAAATGTTTGAGATCCTCACATGTGAGTTTAGTATTTTATAGACGCACATTTGAGTGCATCTAAGTTAATTGTATGTTTAATTATTTGCGTACCACCGTACACCATGCTTAAACGGGTATGCCGCGGTTTGTCGCGGCGATTGGTTGCTATCCAGTAAATATACTGGAGGCAGATCCCGATATTCTCCGTCTTGTATAGACGTGAATTTTTATTGTGCTTGTCCTAAGTCTAGGGAAGACACGCGGATGAAAATATTATAATCTTCTGAAAGATGAAGAAGTCATTCTTGAAGAACTTTACCAAGAATCGTTTAATTATAAATATTTAGCCAGAAACGGCTCGTTTTCTTTAAGTATCTCGCCTCCGATACTTGATCTCCTGTAGTGTTACGGCAGATGCCACTTTCACGTATCGGCAATTATTCATATTATTTGGAACTGAAAACAGTTTACATATTCTTATAATAGTCCATCAGAGGTTGAACGGAATATTTCTGGTCATCAAATTTATTATTAAAAATAAATCAATAGGAGAACAGGAATGGCTAAAGCTATATTCAACAACATGATATAAATACCGACATCTCAACAATTAATTCACAAATTAAAACGGAGAATCATCATATGTTTTGTATATTCTTCATTTTTGTGTGGTGTAGAAACATGAACAATGAACATACAATTGGAAGAAAGAGCTGAAGCTCTCGAAATGTGAGTATTTAGAAGAATGGGGACGTCTCATAGAAAGAGAAGAAAACATATTAATAAAGAGGTCCTAGAAATCCTATGAATGACAAAGAGAATTGATGAAGGAGATAAAAACTAGACAGTTAAAGTATTTTGACCATTTAAAAAGACATCGTGTCTTGCTGATGACCAAAATGGATTGCAGAGATGAATGCAAAACGTGCAAGAGGAAGACAGCGCTAAAAGTGGGAAGGAAAGAGTCTGTCAGATGCACCATCAAGCCAAGAGACAGAAGACGTTGGAGATCCATTACATCTGGCATTCGTTGTGAATGAACGGGAAAACCTGAGGCCATCAGATATGGTGACCACTGCATAATAATGAGTGACATGATAAAAATATATTAATAAATTACGCTGGAGGTAAGAAGTTATGGTTAGCTAGCATAGTGCAAGAAGAAGAAGTTGAGAATCCAGTAAGTGAATAATAATGTAGAGGAAAATTGGCTCTTAAATACAATCGCAATAAGGAAGCTGAAATTCTTCGGTCACATAAAAAGACATAATAGTCTGGAAAAATTGGAAACGAAGGCATCATCATCATGTGACGTATTCTCTCCAGAACATTGTCTCCATTACGGTTGCTCTGAACGCATCATGATTTTGGGCAACATGGAAGGCATAGTCCCTGGAAAAAGGGGAAGGAAATGACCTAGACGACGGTGGATCGAGGACATCACAGAGAGTCTGAATATGTCTTTGGAAGATTCAGGTCGACTTGCCCACAATCGTGATGCGTTCAGAGCAGCCGTAATGGAGACAACGTTCTGGAGAGAATACGTCGCATGATGATGATTGTGACGAAATGGACGACCTCTTCGCGATCTTTCCTTCTCTCCGGCAGTATCGGTACATTTGTGGTACTGATTTTTATTATGTGCTGTCAATTATCGCACTTTTCTTTCTTTCTTCGTTATTTTTCTGCTAAGTAGCAGATATTTTGTATTTTCCTTCGTACACCCCTCTTAGGGATTAGTCATTACGTCTGTGCGTGTCCTGTCCCATTGCTAAAACATTTGCAAGGAGCGGCTGATTTGATACATCGTAGCCTAGAGGGCGCGGCACAGATTTGATAAAAGCTAAGCACAGGATAACCCGTGCTCGAGGCGGAACTTATGACATAAGCGCTTCCAGGTCATCCTTGATACACCAACATTACTGTCTGTGTGACACATGTGGGCATGTTCTCATGTGTGTCTAGCGATCTGTCTGTAAGTTTGTACACGAGGGCATCAGACAGCATATTACCATATATGGGAGACATGACCTTTGCAACATTTTTCCATGTCAGAAATATTTTGAAAGTACCACACTCGACCTGTTTGAGTATGATTGGAGCGTTTATTTAACCCAATAACAAACGAAGGCGTGGGAAGAGATAGAATTAGTCTGACCATTTCACAGTTTTATTTCACTGTGAATTTCACGCTCGCCAAGTCAACATCGGACCTCGCCAGAGTGAAGACTAGATTCATAATTCCTTTTTGTTAACCGGACCTTTTATTGGAGAACCAAATAAGACTTACCAAGCACAGAAAATCTCTACAATTTAAAAAGGAACACCGGGACTAGGAAACTGAAGAAACACGCGGAGTCATAGAGGGAATCTATGGTCAAAATAAAGACACACCAGACGCGTGTAAGGGACCGACTAGTCTCTTTTATTCATTTGAGCAACAAGTCTGTTGCCAAGATTGACGTAAGTAGTGCATTTTTCATTCTGTTTCGTTACTAACATGTGAACTAACATATATATATATATATATATATATATATATATATATATATATATATATATATATATATATATATATATATATATATATATATATATATATAACCATGTGAATTTTAATGTGTGAAACTCGCTATTGGATGTCAAAGTCATTTGAGGCTGGCAACCTCAGCGTATAGAATGATGATTCATGAACGACCATTGTGTTACGGGCTTTATTTTCTATGTGAGCATATTACTCTTGCTTTGGCTATCTCCTCTGACTGGACTGTCGTTTTACTGCAGTAAAGTTAGTATATTGCCGTAACTGTGGGTTTCTGCAGTAATATTGTATTCCGGATATTTAAGCATATTATTTCTCATAATATTTTTGCCCATTAGTCTGTCGTCTACGTTTCTTGATTTCTCTTCGGTTATTGTGTGTGTGTAATCAACCCAACATGGTCGATCAGAACTCTTGAACGAAGAACAGAAGTGCTTAAATATGCAGCACAAACTTCTGTAACTCACAAGCAATCGACAGGAATGCCTGAATGACGACTTTTGCATTTATTATCCATGCATACAACATAGTATGATAATTGACGACGAAAACATAAGGTTCATATATCACGTAGGCAGTAGCGAACACACTGTACATTAGCCTCAGCTGTTTGACCTCCACACGGTCAAGTTAACCGTTACTTTAGCACATAAACTCTTCAGAGTTGTAATATCTAGCACTGTTAGCTTCTTTAGAATAATTACGCAGTGAACGTATTTCAATAGGTTACCATACCTTTAGCTTCTCTCTTAGGAGCTTTATTATTTATTAAATCTCTGGCTAGTTTCTTATATTTAATTTGGCTGCTCACGTCATCATAGTCTGCCATACTTGAACCCGTTATGGTAATCTACACACACCGTATTATATTAATTAGTCTATGCGTTATCCACCGATAAAACGCATACCATATATTCTGGACTCGAACGTCCTTATACTTTACATTTACCGTTGGCTATTCAAGCCTACACTTATATCTTTTAGTGGGCTAACCACACATAATCTAGAAACACTGCTTTATGCCCTAAGGCACATGTCGACTCTGCGTAACCAAGTCCAACACATCAGCAAGTAACGTACGCATCGCGTTATGAGTCTGACTAGAGACAATGCTGCATAGTGCGACCATCTCAAATAAAACCAAACGGAGATGCTGGCAAAACCATGCAGCAGTCCATAACATCTATTCCCCCCCCCCCCCCCGAACTCAAACGTGACACTCGTGGCACGTGTGTGTCCGGTGGAGAAGATAAATACCTAAACTGTACCTAAGGAAACATAACATAGCAAAGTCAACAAAGTTATCACGGCATGTCATATAGAAGATTTCATAAATAACTAATCAAGGAACTGTCAGACTGTGAAACCACTGGACAGGTTCGGAAACCCGACAAAAACTTCTCAAGGCACCACACGATCGCTAAAAGGACCTTTTCACCAGTAGCATACGTCTCTGCAGGTAAGAATTTTCTCGATACGTAAAAACAAGGGTGTGGCATGCCCCTGTACATCTGCAGAGGTATCTGGGATGTATCTGTTCGAAGAATGAATTGTAAATTTATATTTGGTAACAACAAGATAGGGGACACTGAAAAGAAGTCCTTAATTTTAATCAATGCATCATGACAATCTGTAGTAAAATCTGCGAGAATAATCGCTCATTTCAGTAAGGTTTTAGTCATAAAATGATAATAAATAAACCCGCCCGATTGTGTCTGACTGTGATCCTCTCACACGCCAGCATAGCGCTGAATTTTGTGCCGTGGACAGGCTTAGAACCGACCCCGCCGTTTAAAACCTACTCGCTTTCCTTGTGACGTACATTTTTAACATTTTGCCCGATCTGATAGAGACTGTGGCAAGACTTACAATTAACGATTTTGCGGAAGTGTGCCGCCAAACTACTGTCTGAATTAACGTAATAGTTAACTTTAACGCTGGTAATAAGTAGTAATCCTTACATTTTTTGGTAATGTAACACGAGACAATACAAATATTTAATGCCTATTCAAATACCCGCCGCTCAAAACCCCGCTCGCTTGACACATTATGCCATGCATATATACACGCTGTGGCAAAGCCAACAGAGGCAAACACGCAGACAATTTTATTTCCTCCTCGCGGTAGTATTACTGACGTCACTAAAACAAGTAGTTATTTGAAAATACATGCTAGCGAGAGATGAGAAGGGGGGGGGGGGAAATGGCCGTCTTGTGTAAAATTTTTATTTGACGATTGACAGTGACAAAATTGAAAATCTAAACCATAATGAAACTGACCATAAAAATTATATGATAGTATAGCTTAGAGTCCACTGAGCAAGAATGAGTTTTAAATAATATGGTAGTCCAAGTATTAGCCAAGATATTGAGAAAATACTAAATGTCTACGGACGCGCGACCAGACAGACTGTTGTTCCTGCTTGTTTTTTTTCATAACGTTAGTGGGGACGCCAGCTTAGAAAAGAGTATAGGAGGAGAGGGGAGCGGTAGGAAAATTGTAATCCAAAACTAACATCTTTTGTATTGGCATAACTAAAGCAGGCTGGCCAATCGACTACCAGACGCAGAGTTTGTTTGGAATTATTTTTGTTTTTCAAAAACTACATTTGAATTCTGGTAGTCGCAAGCTTTCGATTGGCCAGTGCTAATAAATATTAGCAAAAGGCTTTCATTATTTATTGCCAGTTGAACAAAACTTTTCATTCAAATACGCTGAGATCAGCTGTGTTAATTTTAAAATTAAATAAAGAAGTATTCACAGTCTGGACAGTGCAGAAGAAACTGAGGCCACTTCTTTGCAAGTCAGCGTCATTTGTTTATATTTCTTGAAATTTGTGGTAAGAATGCTTTATGAATTATTATGTTTAATCCCACTGCCAAAGTTAGATACTGCTATTGGGAAAAGTGAAGAACGTGCCGGGAGCAGACATTGTTGAGTCCTCACATTGAACTGTATCTAACTGATGTATGTTGTCATGATTGTGTTTTAATAATTATTGCATTAGAATATATTAGTAAGCCTCTGTGTTCCATGAACACTGTTTAACATGCCTGAAGCATTTATTTTTAAAAAAGAAAAGAAGAGAAAATCATACCAAAGGAAATGTGGTTACTCCACATTATTTTATTGAGGAAAACTATGTAAACGTACAGTGGCGTATCTGCCATAGGGACCTGAGGTGTGGTCACAGCAAGATGTGAGTCATTTAAAATTAGGGGCGAGTGCACCTGTAATGCACGCGAGGCTGACCCCATATCACCGTAGGAAACTAATAAATATAATAAGTGATCAGATATAAAAGGCCAGGGTGTCCTTTTGTTGCAGAGGTTTTATTTCCTGTTGCCAGCCGGTAACAGGAAACCTGCTGAGTGAGAATAAAGCCATCAAGTCTCCGACCATTCGTTTATGCTGTCAAAAGATAACGGGAGGAGCTTGGGCATTTTGAGAGATCGAGATTTTCTGCAACTTCATACTGTATTATCATTCTACAAGGAATCCCAGGTGATGTGTTAAGCATCTGGGTATATCTGACATTTTCGTTTAATAAACACTGGTATTTCAAATCATACTCAGGAAGTTTATGGGGTGTGATGAAACTACAGCCCCTCATACACAGTGACTCTCCCTTTTAGATGAATAAAGTGTAAGCTGTGAACATTCCCACAGGAAGGATATATATTGACTTTATAGTTATTGGGCAAATTGTCCACACATTTTTAGTTGATCTTTTCTGTAAACTATCTTGTCCTCATTTTCAAAGACCTGTCCAAAAGATATGGCTGGACAGGCAGATTAAATTGTACAGAAAAAAAACATTCATTTTAAAGAAAAACTTAACCACTGGTTTTATTCACTTCCTCATAGAAAATTAAAGTGTTTTTGTGTTGTGTACCATCATTTCATTTCTCCCCTAGACACTAGGTACATCATACACCAGACACTAGAGCCAAAATAATGACCGTGTGAGATCTAGGGAGGTAGCGTTAGGTTCCCTGCATATATTTCATCATCATCTTTTAGAGTCAGGGGCCTACATGTGCTTGACCTCACACGGTTAATACAGACACGGATTTCATTCTTTTAGGATACCATCATAACCTCCCCAGCAAATCAAACTTTACTACATAAATTGGTAGGCGTGTCCGGGGATTTGAATTTCTCCTAGTACTACATTCATTGGGGTCTGGGTTAGCATTAACAACATTCTAATTTTCCCAGTGAATTCCCATATATTATTACCCAAGATTTGGGAAGTGAAGAAAGTGTCAGAACCCAGAATTAATTAAATAAATTTGTACTTAGTTAGAAACTTAGTTAGTACTTTTTGTATTTATCAGGATGACAGATCTGGCTAAGTTTCGCTCTGCGGCTGTGCAGACTGCCAGGGAAATGAATATGGAGGGACAAATCTTGATTGACTATGTCACCTCAGAATGTGATAAATTTATTGCCAGGGAAGAACATAGGTTAGCTGAAGAGAGGAGAATACAGGTAGAAGATGTTAGGGAGATGAAGAAATTAGAGTTAGAGAGGCGCAGAAAGAAATTAAAAGGTTGCAAATTGAGGCTGAGAAGGAGGCTAGGGCTTTAGAGGCTGATAGAGAGGCTGAGATAAAGAGGCTCCAATTTGAGGAAAGAAAATTGGAGGCAGAAGAAAAACGACTGCAAAGGGAGGCAGAAAAAGAAGAAAAAAGATTGACTGCTGAGAGGGAAGCGGAAGATAAAAGATTACAGAGGGAGCATGAGTTGCGACTAAGGGAGTTAGAGTTGCAAGGCCTTGCTCTGGACAATGGTCACAGGCCCTCTACCTCTGATGCTACTGCTAGTCAGGGGGCCTCCAACTCAGCCATGGGGTGCCATTTAGACTATTTTGTAGAAAAGGATGATGACATTGAGTCATATTTGAGCAGATATGAAGTATTAGCCACTACTTATGGATTAGAAAGAGAAAAATGGGGGGTAAAGTTGTCTCAGGGTCTTCGGGGAACAGCCTATGAAGTGTTTTCCAAAATGAGCAGGGATGACCAAGACAACTATGACATGTTGAAGCAAGCTCTTCTGTTAAGATACGAAAAGAACGGAGAGTTTTATAGAAAGAAATTTAGGAATGCCAGGCTACTGTCGGGTGAGACCTATCACCAGTTCTCCGCCCGGTTAGAAACGTATATGGAGAAATGGGCTTCTTTGGGGAAAACCCAAGATCTCAAAGAGATGATACTCATAGAACAGATGAGAGAGTCCATGGCTCCAGACATGAGAAAGTTTCTCATGGAACAGGGCGCGGAGAGGCTGGGTGAGATAATTAATGTCGCTGAGAGGTATCAGGCAGCCCAGGCAGAGGTAGCTGGCATCAAGAAAAAACCAGTAGATCAGTATAAGGCTCCTCAAAACCATAATAAATTTGATAACAGAGGTAAGCAGAACTTTGATAGGCCTCGAAATGATTTTAAAAATAAAACCTCACATTTTAATGACAGAAAGAATGATGAAAGAAAACCTTTTCATCAAGGTAGATTGTATTGTCGGTATTGTAAGAAGGAAGGACATGACATAAAGTTTTGTAAAAGAAAACCTGCTGAATTTGCTACTATGAGACGGGGGAACCAGGAAGTAAAGGACAAACCTGCTGGACAGCAGGAACCTTATGACCCCCAGTTTGTGAGGATGTTGTATGCAATGATGTCACCATTAGGTGCCTCTATGATACAGGTTTAGATTTTGATGATGTCGTGAGCTCGCACTTTTTGAACCCAGATCAGTATACCACAGAAACAGTGGAGATACAAGGGGCGACCAAGGACCTACCACTCATGAAACTTCCCATTGCTAGGATAACAGTGAAAACTCGCTATGTGGAAGGGATAATCAGAGCAGCAGTGATAGACGCACCCATCTACATTCTGATATTGGGGTGTCGTTATGTCTACTTGGAGAATCCCAAGAGACCTGTGGTCTTGGCAGCAGTCCAGACCCGATCACAATCCAGAAAGGAAGAAGATGAACCTATAAATACTCATCCAGAGAAGATGAGGAAGGCACAGGCTCAAGATAGGACACTGAAGCCGTGCTTTCAAAAATTGCGTAACTGCCATACACCTCCAAGAAAAGAAGAATTTTACATAAAGAATAAATTGTTATATAGGAAGGCCGGCACTGGTTCAGCTGGTCATGGACAGCTGGTTCTTCCTAAAATGTATAGGGCAGACGTAATACGGAGTTTACATGTTGGAAAAGATGGGTACCACGAGAAAGTAGGTACCATTTGCCAAAAAGTAGCTAAAAAATATTATTGGCCAGATATGATGGTCATCGTTGAGAATTTTGTAGAAGCATGTGGCGTATTTCATGAGGGAACACCCACAAGTAGGAAAATTGATCAGGACCTAGACACGCCACGGGACAAAATTAGGCCTGGAACTAAAAATAATTGTAATAAAGTAGACAACGTGGAATGGGAGCCCCCTTTTCACACACAGTCTTCACTCGAATGTATTAGAATGGCCACCATGCGACGAGCACCCAGAGTAGTTTTACCCCAGACTAAGCTGAAAATCCCTCGGTCAGAATTATATAAACTGGAGGAAACGAAAAGAGAGCGAAGATCTCTCACAATGAACTTAAAGTGGGGAGAAAACCCCAAGAAAAGAATTGGTAGTGGACGATTTGTGAGTGATGATTCTAGGAAGAAAAGTCCTCACTATAAAGCTTCTAGTGTAAAGGACCTGACGGGTGCCATGAAAAATAAGTATGAAAAATTAAAAGTCCATATGTAATTTGTTAAGGACATGGACAGATGAGAAGGCAGAGGAGACTGTTACCTCATCTTATCAATATGTGAACGAACTGACCACTCGTTTAAAAACTAGTTGGAAACTGGCAAATGATAATTTGAGACAAGCCAGGAAAAAGCATGCTGCTTATTATAACAAGAAAGCTAAGGATAGGGAACTTGCTGTAGGGGAGAAGGTACTTCTTCTATTGCCCGGCAGCAACAATAAATTTCAGATCGGATGGCAAGGGTCATATACAGTTTTGGAAAAGGTATCCAGAACAAATTATAAGATAGACAAAAAGGGAAAGGAAAAAGTCTATCATGTAAACCTTTTGAAGAAATATCTGGACAGACAAATCCAGGAAGGAACACACCTATTGGCCTTGTCTATCGCAACCGAAATGAAAAATGACCCTCTCTCCTCATTCGAATATCCACTGAAAACCAGTGAAACGTTTGCATAGGTGAAGATCAGTAATCACCTGACAAAAGGACAGAAGGAGAAGGTTCAACAGGTCCTTGAGAAACATACAGATGTGTTAACGGATAAACAAAAAGCTTTGAAAGAGGAGATAGATTATTTGTTACAAGAAGGGATTATTTCTCACAGTGAGTCTCCTTATAGTTCCTGTGTGGTTTTGTTGCGGAAACCATCGGGAGAACATAGACTGTGCATAGATTACAGGAAACTGAATGCTGTCACAGAGGGTCAGGTGGATCCATTACCTGATACTACTCAACTATTTGCCAGGCTGAACAAGGCAAAATATTTTTCTAAGGTGGATCTTAGCAAAGGCTATTATCAAATTCCAGTAAAGCCTGAGGTTCGACCTTATTTAGCCTTTAGCACCTCGGAAGGTCATTATGAGTTCAACATGTTACCTTTTGGGTTGAAAAATGCCCCGAGTGTGTTTTCTAGGATGATGCGAAAATTGCTGGATCCCCTGAAAAATCCATGTATTTCGAATTTTATGGATGATATCCTCATTGCTACGGAAACATTTGAGGAACACGTTACCTCTTTGAATATGCCGTTTGATAGACTCAGAGAGGCTAACTTAACCGCTAGGCCAACAAAATGTTGTATTGGGTGTAAAGAGTTGGAATTCTTTGGACATACGGTACATCAGGGTAGCATGACCCCTGATCCTAAGAATCTGGAAAAATTGAAAATAGCACCTAGGCCACAAACAAAGAAAGATGTGCGATCTTTCGTGTCGTTGTGTGGTTTCTACCAAAAGTACATTAATCATTTTAACTCTATATGTGCTCCTCTGACGGATATAACTCGCAAAGGTCAACCTGATTGTCGTGAAACATTCTAAATCCACATATATAAATTAAAAAGTAGATGTAAAGCCTAACGAAGTAATTCAATAAAAGGAAAGAAGACTGGTAAAGAACAGTGCCGTCACTATAGCGTACGCCTGTGTTATAGAATGTCATGCTAGTTAAACAAGACAACCCCTTTTTCTGCTCCGTCTGCATAAAACTACACGCGTTTCTAAAAAGACAACTAGTACTGTGTTTCTTAGAAAACCTTGAGATACGCAAACTGCGTAATGACCTAGATTTAATATTCCATTCATGTCATTTTATATACTACGTTAACATAAACGAAAAGACAGATGGACTTAGGATAGAGAGAGAGAGAGAGAGAGAGAGAGAGAGAGAAATGTACTGAGGAACGCATGCAACACTAACACGCAGTCGCGCGATATAAAATAATGCCACCCCCAAGCGACAGGCATGAAGCACTAACTTTTTTTCAAATAGACAGTGACAAAAAACACTACCAATACACGGTAAGGTTTTAAAAAACCTGGTTAATGCTTATTAGGAAACATGACTCAATACTGTTTTACGTCTGAAATCCTGACATTAGTCTGACAGAACAGTCGAAAAGGCAAAACAGGTGGCGGTTCTAAACATAAAAATAAAAAAAACAAATACACGACTATCCTAGAAAATACATATTTTGAACGCAGCCACTTAGCTCCATTAAATTTATATATTTGGGTTCCTTAGGACTTGCTGACAAAGAATATGTTAAGTGTTATGCAAATAGTCTAGGAATTAACAAATTATGGCCAAAATAAAATAGTGAGGGTGTCAGACAGCACCCGATCATATTTGCTCAGTGGCAGGTTTTAAAACCACCATTTTACGGGAAATAGGCCAACAAGTTAAATCCTATTTGATTGGCTAGAATAATATGTAAGACGAAACATGATTAGTCGAATGCAAATACTATTTTTGGTTAAGGGAGACGGTAGGAAGGGTACATTTTTTTCAAATGCTTTTGTAAACATGGCCCCATTGGCTAGACCATTTGATATAGTCAATTAGGTGCGTCAGTTCAGTGCCACATTTTGAAAATAAACTTATTGAATAGCAAGTGTGTTAAGATCCAGCTCATATTTTTCTAAATAAAAGCCTGGGACAGAGGCAGATCGGAATTGTGCCATAATTCATCGCCAGTCAACGTATTAGTTTATTATTTCCATGAATTGTGGTAAGCTAGACATTTGATATCTTTTTGATGAAAATTGAATGTGAATTGATAATGTATGTCTGTTTGTATGTAGTTCAGTAATACACAGGAGGCAAAACCTAGAGATTGCTCCACCATTACCAAAACATGTTGAAGAGGAGTGAAACTGCATGGGATTGCCAAATAGTACTCTGACACCTATCTTATTGAATAGAAGAAAATAATGCTGGAATTGCAGAGGCGTTGTAACCATTAGGGAGAGGAATACTGGTGTAAATTGTTTCAGATGAAGCTAGCAGTTGGACTACCGTGCTGAACTCGGTGTTTGTTATGTATTGTGTTTTAGTGGGGAAATAGATTATACATTAGTTCTGAAGGGAGGTACAACCTTCTTGTTTCAGGGACCGTGGTCCTAAACTATTAAAGCAGCACCTGGTCTGAGTTTTGCTGAATCCAGAGGCTGATAGCATACTCCTTGGTCCAGATAGCGACCAGTGTTGGTCCTCAAGAATACGGTGAAGCAAGCGAGCAGAGGAGACTGTTTCCTGCCGCCCTCACAGAAGATAAGATCTCGTGGCCAGAGCAGCTCAATCTTATGTACCCCCCCCCCCCCCTCTAAAAGTGACAGTATATTAATTAAAGAGGGACAAGTAATTGTTTCCAATGACAGGAACTGTGAACTTTTCCAATACTATTTCCACCAGAAACAGACACCTGAAATCATGATGATAAACAACAACCTAGCTTGAAAAATCCAGTATTACCTCATAGTACTACATCACAACTTACACACACATTGTGATAATAATAATATGTCAATACAAAGATCATATCTATAAATAGTGTACATACAACTTGTAATTACATTTGATTGTGATTCCTGGTTCACTTTGTAGTTGAATCAGGATATCTATTATTGAAAGAAATTAATACATATTTTTAAAGATAAAACTAGACTTATTAAGATAGTCTTATAGAGTGTTCTATGTGTGTGAGTGTCACAGTGTTGTAAAGAGTTGTGGATTAAACTAAATTGTTTATCTGTCTGTTGGTTGTTGTGAACATACACTTCATCACTTTCATAACCCTAGACATTCAACGTAGTCATCACAATATTCCAGAATAATTCTGACTGATGTTTAAATGTGGTAGCAAGTAAGGTCATCTGTAATACACCACACTTATTAGATACAGATACCTTCACAGCTGATCTCAGCCAGTACACTAAGTCCCCTATAGATATTTATAACATCCCACTTTACCACACTGATACAATAAATTGGTCCGCACAGTGTGAATTGGCTTACCAGGAGTTGAAAGAAAAACTGACAAGCAGGCCAGTATTGCAATTGCCTGACTTGAATCAAGAATTTATCGTGAGAAGTGACGCAAGCAATGTGGGCCTGGGCGCTACATTGTTGCAAAGGACCTCCTCACAAGATGGAGAATTGAACCCAGTCGCTTATGCAAGCCGCAAGTTTAACAAGGCGGAAAAAAATTATTCAACAAGTGAAAAGGAGTGTCTCGGTTTGATATGGGCTATAAAAAAATTCCAGATTTATTTATATGGCAGGACATTTGTGGTCCAAACGGATCATTCACCACTCGTATTCCTGTCACAGGCCAAGCATGAAAATTCCAGATTATTGAGATGGTCTTTATTATTGCAGCCATACTTATTTCTGATTGAATATATTCCCGGCCCTCAGAACGTAGGTGCAGACTTTTTCAGTAGACATCCTTATGATGAAGATCAGAAAAACGCGTAAGACTTCATTGAGCTAAGTTATCTTGCAGATTATAACTTGCAAATGAATGCATGTTTTAGGATGGGAGGTGTGTAGTAAAATCTGCGAGAATAATCGCTCATTTCATTAAGGTTTTAGTCTTAAAATGATAATAAAAAAACCAGCCCGATTGTATCTGACTGTGATCCTCTCACACGCCAGCATAGCGCTGAATTTTGTGCCGTGGACAGGCTTAGAACCGACCCCGCCGTTTAAAACCTACTCGCTTTCCTTGTGACGTACATTTTTAACATTTTGCCCGTAGGTAAACACAGTAATTTTAGCCAAGATATTGACGTCAGAAAATACTAAATGTCTACGGACGCGCGACCAGACAGACTGTTGTTCCTGCTTGTTTTTTTCATAACTTTAGTGGGGACGCCAGCTTAGAAAAGAGTATAGGAGGAGAGGGGAGCGGTAGGAAAATTGTAATCCAAAACTAACATCTTTTGTATTAGCATAATTAAAGCAGGCTGGCCAATCGACTACCAGACGCAGAGTTTGTTTGGAATTATTTTTGTTTTTCAAAAACTACATTTGAATTCTGGTAGTCGCAAGCTTTCGATTGGCCAGTGCTAATAAATATTAGCAAAAGGCTTTCATTATTTATTGCCAGTTGAACAAAACTTTTCATTCAAATACGCTGAGATCAGCTGTGTTAATTTTAAAATTAAATAAAGAAGTATTCACAGTCTGGACAGTGCAGAAGAAACTGAGGCCACTTCTTTGCAAGTCAGAGTCATTTGTTTATATTTCTTGAAATTTGTGGTAAGAATGCTTTATGAATTATTATGTTTAATCCCACTGCCAAAGTTAGATACTGCTATTGGGAAAAGTGAAGGACGTGCCGGGAGCAGACATTGTTGAGTCCTCACATTGAACTGTATCTAACTGATGTATGTTGTCATGATTGTGTTTTAATAATTATTGCATTAGAATATATTAGTAAGCCTCTGTGTTCCATGAACACTGTTTAACATGCCTGAAGCATTTATTTTTAAAAAAGAAAAGAAGAGAAAATCATACCAAAGGAAATGTGGTTACTCCACATTATTTTATTGAGGAAAACTATGTAAACGTACAGTGGCGTATCTGCCATAGGGACTTGAGGTGTCGTCACAGGAAGGTGTGAGTCATTTAAAATTAGGATCGAGTGAACCTGTAGTGCACGTGAGGCTGACTCCATATCACCGTAGGAAACTAATAAATATAATAAGTGATCAGATATAAAAGGCCAGGGTGTCCTTTTGTTGCAGAGGTTTTATTTCCTGTTGCCAGGTGGTAACAGGAAACCTGCTGAGTGAGAATAAAGCCATCAAGTCTCCGAACATTCGTTTATGCTGTCAAAAGATAACGGGAGGAGCTTGGGCATTTTGAGAGATCGAGATTTTCTGCAACTTCATACTGTATTATCATTCTACAAGGAATCCCAGGTGATGTGTTAAGCATCTGGGTATATCTGACATTTTCGTTTAATAAACACTGGTATTTCAAATCATACTCAAGAAGTTTATGGGGTGTGATGAAACTACAGCCCCTCATACACAGTGACTCTCCCTTTTAGATGAATAAAGTGTAAGCTATGAACATTCCCACAGGAAAGATATTGTTGCCTTCATTTTGGACGGTGAAAAAAACGCCAACCTAATGTATGTTTGGTTTAATGTGGTCAAAGAGAGATAAATATTTATTATCTTTCTGTGACAGGGTTGACTGGTGATTATCTTCTTCTGTCTTATGTTGTCCTGTCTCGGGCAATGTCTTATAGTTGACATGTCTTAAGTTTATTTATAGGATCATTTACGGAGTATCTTTATCATCCGTTTGGTCGGAAACGCCTGGTCTGGGTTTGCCTCGATCTGGTCCATGCTCTTTGGGCATGCGCGGGTCTTGGCGGCAAATCTGGTAGTCTGATTGAGAGAGAGAGTGTACCTGAGGCTTAGAACGGATGTACCGATCCGTAGATTCCCCTCTGCCAAGTTTTCGATAGGGATTGGAAATTCTGGGAATGACTGTTCGTCATTCTTCCGTCCCTGAGTGTTTCTTTATGCCAGTATTGGCTGTGTTGTGTTACCTTAGAGTGTAAGGATTCTTTGAGAAGGTAACTGAAACATTATTCGATCTTTTCGTCTCGTTTAGATCTTACAGGTACATTTATCGCTGATGGCGACATAGTGAGCGAAGCTCACAAGGAGTTATTATACTGTACTCCAGTATGGCTTCATATTTGAAAGACTAGGTCTAAGTTGACCCGTTACATACATAAGCCTAGGAATCATCTTTATGGATCCGCAATGCAGGCGGAATATGGTTTGGCAGAAAATATATTAATCTCAGAAGTTTGTGTAAACTGAGAGTGACCTGATTATCGAGGCCCGCGACCTGCGGCCTGATTTCGTTGTCAACATATTGGTCCGTGTTTACGGCCAATATTCTTCACCAGAATGAAGTATCTGGCATGTGAGGCCAGTCTGAAGTCTTTTGCTAATTGTAGGACAATCGCATTGACTTTGTTTAAATAACTGATATCGCCCGTACTAAGCAAGATATTTGCTAGGGCTTACCTGACGGGGCTCAGTCAGGGATTAGAGCTATTGCATAAACCGTAAACATTGGTCAAGACATTGTTACATGTCTGGGATCTGTGATGCCTGAAGCTGACCTTTGTAACTACACATATTATGTACACGATCTTATACTATTGACTGTTTCGTCCATCATCATCGTATTATCGTACGTCATGAATAAATATTGTAAACGTCAGCAGCATTCCCTACTTCACTGACTTCTACTTGTGGTTGTGTGAGTTAATGTGAAGACGTCCAAGAGCCTATACGGCCTTCGTGTTATCAGCACTATTAATTATTCACTTACACAATCAACCACATTGTTATACAAGTACTACACGTCTGAATCTACGGGAATACTGACATTATGTATATGTCTACTATACCCTGGCGGCACCTCACGCTAGTGACCTAAATTCTCGCTACAACTTGGTACTGTCCAGGACAACACGACACGCTCAACGTACTAACATTCATAACACATCAAAACAGTACGTTACATCTGGGCATTTACACTGAACAACCTTTTACATCTCCGTACAAACTCACCTTTTACATCTGGTGGACCAGATTCGTGGGTTTTTGTCAACGACACGGATTTTCCTGCCACATCTGGAATTATGCTTCCGGAAAACAAGATTGACGTTTAGTTGTCAGCCACACAGTAGGAAATAGGTCAACGTCTGCTGATCGACGTATACATTTATGGATGATACAGAATCGTTACATGGACCACAGCTGCTGCAGAATTGCTACATGGACCACAGCTGCTACAATAGTGCTACATAGACCACAGTTGCTAACGAAGTTATTTAACACTGTGACAATCGTCGAAGGACATATGTGTCAAAGTTCACGTCACAAGTTTACGTGCAAGCTCGAATTGTAAACATAGAACAGTTCAACCTGTTGTTTACTACGACAGCCTACAAACATTCTCAACTGAAGTCGAGTTTGGTTTGATAGCTTCACTTTGGAGACTACTACACCCGTTGTCAAGTTACGGTGACCTTCAACGGTGGAACGTCTACTAGTGTTTACAAGTGTACTGCAATGAACTGCATCTTTGCGGTTGTAGAGGATTACGCTTAAAGATAAGTGGCCTGGTTTTACATGTTAAACTGAGCCTTTATTTTGTGTGCAAATAAGCCTTCCTCGTTTCACATTCATTATATGCATTCTATTGTTTACTTGTTCTTTGTTTACTTGTTGAGTTAGTGTGTATTTTTTTTCAGCGGGTTCAGGTTGGAGGGTATTTTTGTGATTTTTCGCAGTTATCATTGTGATTTTTCACAACATTTGATTTAGTTAAGCTGTATTTTCTTTCGACCTCTGCGAATGTTTTCGTTTGTTTAGATGCTTGTCTTTGTTTAGTTATCGTGATATTGTTGATATATACAGTCTTCATGTATACTTGATCATGTACGATTATTATATGATGCAAATTATATACTGAGTTGATTACTGGTGACTTAATAAATAAGGTAATTGTACTTAGTCTTTGTAAAAGACTCATCTCCCACTGAGATTGGGATAACTGGTGTTGCTATTTCAGATATATTGACAGCACATTTGTTGGCAGAATGTCTACATTAGATTTCTTCATACAGCAAGGGTTGCCCTTGGCAAGACTGATGAGAAATTGGAGGATTTCGCGCTTGCTCAATATGCCAAAGCACAAAAGGCTGAAGAGAAAAAGATTCAAGCACAGCTAGACAGAGAATTTGAAGAGAAAAAGCATCAAAGAGAAGCTGAAGAAAGGAAGATTCAGCAAGAATTTGAGAAGAAGTTAATAAGGGAAGCTGAAGAGAGGAAAGAAAAACAGAAAATGGAACATGAAGAAAGACTCATGGCTTTGTAGATAGAGAAACTAAAAGTGACGAATATGAGTAGTTCTCAAGCGACTTCTTCAAGCACAAAAAGTCATGATTATAAGTTCAAACTTCCTCATTTTAATCATACGAAAGATGACATAACGTTCTATCTAAATAGACTAGAACTTAATTGTGAAACATATAAAGTAGATAAGGCACAATATGTTAGACAACTGTTGAATTCACTTACAGGTGAACCATTAAATATTATAATGGCAATAGAAGAACATGATAGGACTAACTATGAAGTTGCCAGAGCAGCCTTATTGAAAAGATATCAGCTTAAAGAAGATGATTACCGTCTTCGTTTTAAGAATATATTACCAGAATCTGGTGTAGAGTTCTCGGACTTTATAGGAAAGATACGCCTTACTTTCACTAGATGGATAGAGTTGTCTAAGACTGAACATACTTATGAAGTACTTATGGACTTGTTGCTTAGAGACAAAGTAATGTCATCTGTTAATGAGTCTTTTCTTGCCTTTATACACGAACGTAAACCTAAGGACATAAAAGAAATGGAACAATATTGTTGCCAATATGTCACTGCTCATCCACAACAAACAATTATCAATAGCAAGATTAAAGAAGGTTTACCCGTGGCTTCTGCGACTCCATACAATTCTAATTTCGGAGGTAAAGTTAAAGGTACTCAGAGCAACTTCGATAAGAAAAGTAAGCGTAACTTTGGTCAGGATCAAAGTGATTCATGCCAAAGAGGCTCGTCTTCTAGGAATTGGAGGCAATCTGATAGCCCTCATAATTATGGTTCCAACAAATTTGATAACTTTAAAAGGGGTAGTCACAATAAAAACTATCCTCGCCATAATTCTTTAGGAAGACAGCATTATCAGTCTGATAGATATTTTCATCAAGGTGTAAATCACAATCACAATTGTGAAAACTGCGGTTCAAACCAAAATAATAATGGCAATAGTGGTAATTACCTTAATTCCAAAGGAAATAGTAATCGAGGTAGATGGCAGCATAATAATAATAGATCATGTCATCATACTAACTGTGCTGAACAAGAGTCACAGGGAGTTAGTAATGAACAAAACAATAGTAAACCTAGCGCTAGTGCTAGTTCTTGTTCTGCCTTCGATTTTGGGAGAGCATCTCAATGCCCTCAGTGCACCACTTTATTGGAACCTACTACTATATCCCCCTTGAGTTGCGGTCATCCTCTGCCCGCTCTTCCTGCCGCAGCGGCGCATGACGGGAGAGGATCTCTTATTCTACATATGGGTCTAATGAATAATGATCCAGTCTCAGTCCTCTTTGATTCTGGATGTACCACTATTGGAGTTAGACAATCTCTTGTAGATCCTTCATGTGCCACTGGAAGAGTGATCAAATGTGTAACATTTGGTGGCACAGTGGAAAAATACTCTACCGCTATCATTTGTATAGCAACTCCCTTCTTTACGGGAGAGGTCCAAGCGTGTCTGCTTCCGAATCCTATTGCGGATCTTATCGTCGGGCGTATACACGGCATTAAAGAGTGTACCCCGCAGCAGATTATTGCTTGGGAAGAACATAACTTAGAAGCTGCTAATGCAGTTGTCACGAGAGCTCAGGCTCAGAATATGCCTCAGACTACATCGACCGAAGGTCTTTGTTACTGTCTTTTTCTCTTGTTGAGGTGATCACTGGCCCAAGACAGTATACATGTTGTTAGATGTGTAGTGCTGGCGTATGATGAACTGAGTGTGGGTGCGAATGAAGGCGCGAATGTGTTTAGGCTCGTATATATGTAGACACTGCAACCCCTACACTCACATGCAGTAGTCAAGGATGCTTGAACACTGCAGGCACGTTTCAAAACATTTATTGACGATAACACACATAGTAGCATCAACAGGAACAGTCATTGTAAACAAGGTCATGCTGACTGGAAATCGATAATAATACATCAGGCGTTCAAAAGGGCTGGTAAACATTCCAATATTCGTGCATGGTCAATAATAATGTTATTCAATGACAGTTCAAAATGCCGCCTGATCTCTCTGACTAAACGCGTCAGATACCTTAATCACCTTGACACATAGGTACAACTTGGCATTCCCCGCCAATTGCACATTATCAGGCTGTAGTATAATAGCCGAAAACACAGGCCTCGTTCTGACGTCGGCTGTGTACTGCTGATAAGCAGGTTACCATCAACCCTGCAATAATGCTTATGTGGACATAAATATGCCGCCAATCTGCGGCTCCCACAATATATCTTCGTCACTGGATTTCTGGATGATATGAAGACTAATAGTCTTGGATGGCTACCTTGAGCACAACATATATGTTCTGTAATGGAGGACCGGTGAGTTGCAGTTCACAGACTAGGTAATCTTCTAAAATGTTCTGCCACCGAAAGCGTAATAATGGAAAAAGTCGGTATTACCTGTAACCGAGTCCACAGAACCTAACAAGGAACTCTGCTGTCATTCCAACGCACAGAGATTCACTGGGGAAAACTGCCATCGCAGTCACTTCGAAGATTCACCCCGAAAAACACAATGGACCCTTGGTCCCTTCAGAAATTCCAGGACACCTTACGGCTTGCCGGAAGTCTAACCCAACTCCCGCTTAAAAAACCCTGCCTATCGGCATACGCCAGAACTGTCTACCTTTGACCCTAAAGGTCAAACACAATGAATGAATAAACAAGGGAAGACAACCCCTAATCAACCTGACATCGCAGGTAAAGACACAATTATTCTTATGATAAAAACATAAGCAAATAACTTGACAGATGACTCCGTCAAAAATGACAGCAACATATTACTACAACCCTCCTGTAAAAAAAAAAATGAAATTTTTTTTTTAATATGTCCATGAGCAAGATTGCACAAGTATCACTTATGTGCTCATGAAAAAATGAACCTAATATCAGGTACAATAGACGCATAAACAAAGCGTCTGAGGAGGATACAAATCATCTCCCAACATAGGAGAAAATATTTCCTTTAAGCCAAACAAACTAAGGGGGTACCATTAAAGAAACCTAAGTTGCTGGCAATACCAATCATATATCAAACATTACTAAATACTATAATTATAGCAATATACAAATGTCATGAATTACAATGCTATATTAGCAACATATCACTGATGGATGGACAAAATGAAATTTGTTAAATTATCTAAACATCATCCAAATACATTTGTATTACAACATATTAGGATATTAAGGTTAGACAAAAGTCTGAAAGTGTATCAGGAGATCTAGGACACAAGATTTAAATGGAATCATGTGGGCATCTGGACAATATGTCCGCCATCACATTATCCGAACCACGGATAGCTCGCACCGTGAAATGGAAAGGCTGAAGAGCAATAGCATAACGAGTAGATCTCGAGCTCTTCAAATCCTTACTTTGCATAGCCGTAAGAGCTTTTTGGTCGGTTTCCATAAAGAAATGCGCGCCCAGAAGGAACCTTTGTAGCTTAAGAATGGACCAAACCATAGCCAACAATTCACGGTCTAAAACCGAGTAATTCCTTTCTGCCGCATTTAGCTTCCTAGAAATATACATTACAGGATGCAGAGTTCCTGAATATTCCTGCATTAGTGCCGCTCCAATCCCAGTGGAAGAGGCATCACTACGAAGAACAAAAGTCTTATCAATCGTTGGTAGTCTTAAGATAGGATGAGATGAGAACAAATTCTTAACCTGATCCAATGAAGATTGGCATTCCTGGGACCAACGCACCATATTAGTAGAACCTTTTTTCAATAACGATGAAAGTGGTGCCATAATGGAGGACAGATTCTCAATGAATCTTCCATAGAATTGTATCAATCCCAAGAGACTACGCACTTGCTTTTTTGTCTTCGGAACCGAGATATTTAATATCTTTGAAATGTTTTGGTCCTCTGTCTTCAACAGACCATGACCAACTCGATGACCTAGGAAGGAAATTTCACTAAACCCAACAAAAGCTTTAGAGGGTTTTGCAGTCAAACTATGCTCACGTAGAGTAGATAGCAATTCCTTTAGACCCAAATAGTGTTCTTCCCAAGTATCGCTGAAAAGACAGATGTCGTCTAAATATGCGATGACATCTGCACGATCTGATAGAATTCGTCGCATCATGCGCACGAAAGTCGCTGGGGCGTTCATAAGCCCGAAAGGCATAAAATTCCATTGAAACAGACCCCTAGGTGTCGAAAAAGCAGTGACAGGTTTGGCGTGTTCCGTCAGTGGGACTTGCCAATAACCTTTCGACAAGTCTAGTTTAGTAAAGAATTTAGCTTTAGAAAGTCTAATAAGTAGATCATCTAATAATGGCATAGGTTCAGCATCGAACTTCGTAACTTGATTTAATTTGCGATAGTCAACGCAAAGACGTATGTTATTGTCTTTCTTTCGAACAATAACTATCGACGAAGAATAAGCTGAAGTGGATGGTTCAATTATTTGCAGTTGAATCATTTCATCCAATTCTTTCTCGACTTGTGCTTGAAAATGAATGGGTATTGGGTATGGTCTTACTCTGATCGGATTACGATCAGTAAGTATGATGTCATGTTCTATGACATCTGTGTGTCCAGGAATGTCGGTAAGGACATCCTGATATGATTGTAGCGTAGAGGATACTTGACGTTGCTCCTCAAAAGACAAGTTCGAAGAGATTGTAACGTCCCTCCACGATTCCGTTGAATTCAGTGAAATCGCAGGAAGAGGTAAGTTAACGTCAGAAAAAATAGTTTCCTCATCCTGTATAACGGACAGGGATGAGATGTGACCATGTTGGACTGGAGAGTCGTCCGTCGCCTGGAAAATAGGCTGCAAATAGTCTGGACGTTCAATAAACTCTGTTAGCATATTTATATGGAAGGTTTTATGCCTTCCATCCACATCGACAATATAGTCGACATCGGAAATTTTGGAGACTATAGTGTATGGACCTTTCCATGAAATGAAAAGTCTGTTCTCTCTTGAGGGAAGTAAGACATACATGGATTTTGTTGTTTCCAAGAAAAAACTATTATCAGGTTGGTAACTTTTATTAAAGTTCCTATAGTCACTGGGATCAACATGTTGAGGACAATTAAATTCCCTCCAATTCTTTAAAGAAGAACCATCACGTGATGGACGCGTTTGGCAATGTCCACAATCACGGTTATTCCTCTTAATAAAGTTGCTTCTATTTTTCCCTGTAGCAATATGCTTAACAGGTACATCGTACTGACTGAGCTGAGTACGATGGGTACTAACAGTTTTGTTTTCTTTTACCCACTTATCAGGAATCTGGGAATTCGATGCACGGTTTCCCTGAGGAATCTTAACATGACACTTATGAAAGTCCTCACCGTGATCGAAACTTGATTTACCTTTGTTGGCCTGACGCCAACTCCCATTAGAGGCAGTATCGTTATTCCGTGGGAAACTATATTTGCCACGAAAATTGTTGTTCCCATATTGCTTAGTATTACCATGAGCACCAAGTGCATGTGGCTGGCTCTTTGCATTTGTAGAATATTGATCATCAGCTTTATGTCTAAATCTATTCACCTTGGTAGTAGATAACATTCTATTCTCCAAAACAATATCTAATAAACCATCAATTCTGTTGCGAAGTTTTGCAATTCCCACCTCTGCAACAGCTTTCTCTCTAGAAACAACTTCATGAACACTTTCGTTGACTTTAACATGAAGTCTGTTGCACTCTAACCTTAAGTCATCTAACTGTGAAGTTAGAGTCTTCTCTTTAACTATTCTATCTCTAAGATCGTTACTCAACTTTTCCTTTTGAGATGTAGTTTCTAAAACCTTAGCTTTCTCTTGAACAAGTTCAAGTCTGAGTGCTTCCATAGCACTATGATGAGTAGACCTAAGTTCATCAATTTTCTTATCTTTTTCTTTGTTTGCTGTCAACTGTGTTAACTCCAGTTGCAGTGACTGAATCTCAGTATCCTTCCTATTCTTAAACATCTTCATCTCCTCCAGAGATTCCATACTCTTCTTTATAGCAGTACTTCGCAGAAGATCCACCTCATTACTTAGTTCCAGAATTGTTCTTTTATAAGACTCCTTGTCTTGTCCGGCCTGAGCTTTTACATTCTCATAGTCTATTTTGACTTGCTCTAGCTCACCAATAAGAGCCTGTTCTTTGCAAAGAAGATTGTTCTTCATTAAGCTCAATTCAACTTCTAACTCATTTTTTCTCCTTTTCCAGTTGAGATTGTTTAACGGAGAATTCATCAAGTTTCTTATTATCTTCCATTAGTGCCGTCACTTTACACTTCAGCATATTATTTTCACAATTCATTTCTGTTAATATATCAGTAAGAGCTTTATTCTCATGTTGAAGCTTCTCAGTAAGAGCATTATTTTTATCCAGAAGCTCATTTCCAGTCTTCTGTTTTCTCTCCTTAGCTTCCAGTTTCTGTTTTATCTCGTCAGCTTCTCTGTCCAATTTTTTAATTTCAGCTTCTATCTTTTTCCGCTCGACTTTACTTCGCTGTTTTCTCTCTTCAAATTCTCTTTCTAACCGTTTCTCTTCAGCCTCCGCCTCTTTTTCTTGTTTTCTCATTTCCATCTGGAATTTTCTTTCATCTGATTGCATCTGCAATCTTAAATTCTCAGCTTCTGCTTTCTTTTGTTCAGCTTCTGTTTTCAATACTTCTGACCTTAATGCCATGGCGAATTGAGCAGATGAATATTCTTCCAATTCTTTACCAGACTTACCAAGGGTCAACCCTTGCTGGATGAAGAAATACAAATTAGACATTCTGTCTAAAGAGATCAGTAACCTGAAAAATTAACTAAATTACCTTTATATCCCAATCACTGTGGGCACAAGTCTTTTTTATAAAGAACTTGAATATGTATTTCACCTTGTCTCAATCTTTGTGGACAACAAGTCTTTTGGCCAAGAACTTGTATAAATATCTCATATAATAATATTTTATTAACAATCTCTTTATGAAGAGTATACCTTATCAATAGTAATAATACATGACCAAGTGTATGTATGTAGACTGTGTATGACAATAATGTAGAACAATCATAAATACAAAGACAAAAATACATAACAATGACCGAAAACGTTCGCGGAAGTCAAATAAACAATACAGCAAAAAGTAAAAGAAATGTTACACAAATGTGTAATGATGACCGCGAAAAATAAACAAGACAAATGGCAACACTGTTATAAACGAAAAGGTGTAAAGAAATAAACGGAAGGAATGAGAGAAGAACAGATACAAACAAAACTAATCGAAAATCAAAGAACGGAAAAATAACGGAAACAACACTAACTCATGTCGTCACAGCTAAAAAAAAAAAAAATAGCAACAAAAGTCGCTAGCAAATTTCAATTAAGAAAATTGCAATCCCTACAGAACGCTTACAGTAACCCTCGATTAAGTGGCATATTTACTGTAAGACCCACCAACCGAAAACCCGCAGAAAAACACAAGAAAAATACACAAAAACAGTAGAAGTAACATAAACATATATATAGCAATTAGTATTTCAATGTGTTGCAGAACAAGTTCAGTCACAGCTGAAACTAAAGTAAATTTCTTGCTCCTTGCGAACACAGAAACAAAATGTCAAGCGCGCACTGAATGTCAAATCCACTGTAGCATAAAGTGGTATTCACGAACAAAAGTTACTATGACCTTCTCGTATCTTGCACATAGAATGTTTACAATTTCCACGTACTGTTTACAAACACTTGACCACGAACAATATAGCTTGAATGCTCGGGCGTAGAAAAGTCTGTTGTTGACTGAAACGTGTAAACGACCAGCGGTACCGTTTACAAAAAGGGACTCGACTTGCAGTTGTGGTCCACGTAGCAAATGCCTAGATGTTAACTTCAGTACTTGTCCTGTTGTTGTTCAAGCAGCATTATAACATAAATGCTAGCACTGTTTATCTGGGTCAACAGTTGATGACCTATTTCTGTCCTGTTGTAGCCAAAACTTGCAAGTGTAGAATTAGCGATGTGTGTTACAGCTGTCCAGTGTGTAGCTTAGACCCACAGATCAAAAATGTAATGTGTACTTGTCCTTCTCACGCAAATAGCCCCATGAAATGTAAATTTCTGGACCACATTAATGTCATCAATAATGTTAATTGCTCGCTCTGTCCACCAGAAATGTATCAGAAGAGCCCACGTAACTGGTCCACCAGAAATGTAACTGTCTTTTTCTCTTGTTGAGGTGATCACTGGCCCAAGACAGTATACATGTTGTTAGATGTGTAGTGCTGGCGTATGATGAACTGAGTGTGGGTGCGAATGAAGGCGCGAATGTGTTTAGGCTCGTATATATGTAGACACTGCAACCCCTACACTCACATGCAGTAGTCAAGGATGCTTGAACACTGCAGGCACGTTTCAAAACATTTATTGACGATAACACACATAGTAGCATCAACAGGAACAGTCATTGTAAACAAGGTCATGCTGACCGGAAATCGATAATAATACATCAGGCGTTCAAAAGGGCTGGTAAACATTCCAATATTCGTGCATGGTCAATAATAATGTTATTCAATGACAGTTCAAAATGCCGCCTGATCTCTCTGACTAAACGCGTCAGATACCTTAATCACCTTGACACATAGGTACAACTTGGCATTCCCCGCCAATTGCACATTATCAGGCTGTAGTATAATAGCCGAAAACACAGGCCTCGTTCTGACGTCGGCTGTGTACTGCTGATAAGCAGGTTACCATCAACCCTGCAATAATGCTTATGTGGACATAAATATGCCGCCAATCTGCGGCTCCCACAATATATCTTCGTCACTGGATTTCTGGATGATATGAAGACTAATAGTCTTGGATGGCTACCTTGAGCACAACATATATGTTCTGTAATGGAGGACCGGTGAGTTGCAGTTCACAGACTAGGTAATCTTCTAACATGTTCTGCCACCGAAAGCGTAATAATGGAAAAAGTCGGTATTACCTGTAACCGAGTCCACAGAACCTAACAAGGAACTCTGCTGTCATTCCAACGCACAGAGATTCACTGGGGAAAACTGCCATCGCAGTCACTTCGAAGATTCTCCCCGAAAAACACAATGGACCCTTGGTCCCTTCAGAAATTCCAGGACACCTTACGGCTTGCCGGAAGTCTAACCCAACTCCCGCTTAAAAAACCCTGCCTATCGGCATACGCCAGAACTGTCTACCTTTGACCCTAAAGGTCAAACACAATGAATGAATAAACAAGGGAAGACAACCCCTAATCAACCTGACATCGCAGGTAAAGACACAATTATTCTTATGATAAAAACATAAGCAAATAACTTGACAGATGACTCCGTCAAAAATGACAGCAACAGTGTTGAGGTACGTGATCAAGATGATCATGATGTGATTTCACGTGACTCTTTTATCAAAAGTCAACAGGAAGACATTTCGTTAAAAAAATTCTTCGTTCTGGCAAAAAAAGGTGACCCAAATAAGAATACAGATCACAAATCTTGGATCACTAGGAAGAATGGCGTACTAGTGCGTATGGTACAACACTTTGACATGTCTATACATTCACAAATTCTTGTTCCGAAAGACATGAGAGTTAGAATACTGCAACATGCTCACGACTCCCAATGCGCTGGTCATATGGGATTTTCACGTACGAAGTCGAGAGTTCTTGCGGCTTTCTTTTGGCCATTCGTCAACAGAGACATACGTCTTTATTGCCGCTCGTGTAGAGTTTGTCAAGAAGTAAAATCGAAAGGTCCTCGCCATGCAGCACCTATCCAGGCTGCGGACATCCGATTCCGTCCATTTCAGAAAATGGCGATAGATATCATTGGTCCTTTCAAAATAAAATCAGCCAGAGGACATCAATTTATTCTTACATGTGTGGACATGTGTACTCGATGGCCAGAGGCCATACATCTGAAGAGCATTTCGACTACCGATATTGCAGACGCTCTTTTGCTGATATTTTCGCGGTTGGGATTCCCTAGGGAAATCTTGTCAGACCATGGCACCCAACTGATATCTGAGACAATGTCGCAAGTGATGTCTACTCTTAATATCAAGAGATCACTGAGTAGTATTTATCATCCTATGTCTAATGGACTAGTCGAACGTTTCAATAGGACTCTGAAAAATTTACTTGGGAAAATAACTGAGGATCATCCTCAGGATTGGGACAGAGTCTTACCCGCTGCTCTCTTTGCTTATAGAGAAGTTCCTAATGAACATACCGGGTTTTCTTCTTTCGAGCTCGTCTTTGGCGCGCGTTCGCGCGGCCCAATGTCCTTGCTTCACGATCTGATAGCTGCCGATGATATTAGTGATGCCACACAATCTTCTTACGAGTATGTCATTGCCCTCAGGCAGAAAATCATTGAAGCTTGCAAATTAGCAACTTCCGCATCTGAATTTGCTAAAGCAAAGGCAAGACAGTTTGCAAATAAAAATAGATGCCTACGTCAACTTTGTCCTGGAGACAAAGCATTTGTGTTACTTCCTTCCAGGGAAAATAGACTTCTTATTGGTTGGAAAGGTCCTTTTGAGATTGTATCTAAAATTTCTGATGTCGACTATGTCGTCGATATTGACGGAAAGCATAAAACTTTTCACATAAATATGCTTACGGAATTTTATGAACGTCCAGAGTACTTACAACCTATCTTTCAAGCGACGGACGACGCTACAGTCGCTTGTGGCCATTACTCATTGCTGTCTGTCATACAGGATGAGGAATCTACTTTCTCTGATGTTAATCTTCCTCTTCCGATGATTCCACTTCATTCTACGGAATCATGGAAGGATGTTGCAATTTCACCTAATTTATCAACTAGGGAACAGTCACAAATCTCTTCCATGTTACAAGCATTTCAGGATGTTCTCACGGACATTCCTGGACACACTACAGTCATTGAACATGACATGGTATTGACTGACCATACTCCTATCAGGGTCAGACCTTACCCTATTACTATCCACTTTCAAACTCAAGTCGAGAAAGAGTTGGACAAAATGATAAAGTTAGGAATAATTGAACCATCCAATTCGGCATACTCGTCGTCTATGGTTATTGTCCGAAAGAAAGACAATAACATACGCATTTGCGTCGATTACCGTAAACTAAATCAAGTAACGAAGTTCGATGCAGAACCTATGCCTCTGTTGGATGAGTTACTTACTAGACTTTCCAATTCTCGTTTCTTTACAAAGCTGGACTTGTCTAAAGGATACTGGCAAGTTCCTTTAACCGAACGAGCTAAACCTTTCACTGCTTTCTCCACACCTAGGGGTTTGTTCCAATGGAACTTTATGCCTTTTGGCCTTATGAATCCCCCAGCTACATTCGTACGCATGATGCATCAAATACTGGCATATCGGTCTGATGTGATTGCATACTTGGACGATATCTGTCTTTTTAGCGATTCTTGAGAAGATCACTATCAGGGATTAGATGAACTGTTGTCTACTCTACGTGAGTATAATTTGACAGCTAAACCCTCTAAAGGCTACGTTGGGTTTAGTGAGATTTCTTTTCTTGGTCATCGTGTTGGTCATGGTCTATTGAAGACAGAAGACCACAACACTTCTAAGATACTGAACATCACTATTCCTAAGACTAAAAAACAGATCCGTAGTCTCTTGGGCCTAATACAGTTCTACGGGTAATGTATGTCTCGAGAAAACTGAATGCGGCAGAAAGGAATTATTCTGTTCTAGACCGAGAATTGCTGGCTATGGTCTGGGCAATTCTTAAACTCCAAAGATTCCTTCTCGGCGCGCATTTTGTAGTAGAAACCGACCAAAAAGCTCTCACAGCTATGCAGAATAAGGATTTGAAGAGTTCGAGATCCACTCGATATGCTATTGCTCTTCAACCTTTTCATTTCACGGTACGAGCTATCCGTGGTTCGGATAATGTGATGGCGGACATATTGTCTCGATGCCCACATGAAGCTACTTAGCTATTTTGTCTAGATCTACTGTTACATATCTAAAGTTATGATCTATTTTTACAATAACAAGCTTCTATAACACTTGTTGTCACTTTGTTTAAACTCATGGTTATGTATTGATTTCTTGCTTTCTCTGTTACCGTCTTCGGTAAAACCGAGGAAGGCTTTGTTTCATATGAAATAAAGGTCGAAAAAATTAATGCGGCCACATTTATAGTTTAGATATATATTAAGTGACTATGGTACATTATTACATTCTAAGAATTGTACTATTTGTATAGTTCTCAGCAAACCGGTGTGATATGTTGGAACACTGTATATCTACGAGGACTTCTATAGACGTCCTAATGTTCCCTGAGGATCTTGCTTACAAGACATCGCCGGAATAGAGCATCGTCTTGGTCTTCCGACGTCATCAGATATTAGTTCTATACACATGTATAATCATATGTTTGTAAAAAAAAGAATTTGGAAATGTTGTTATTGATTGACCATTTGAATTTATGGTTATATACGCATTATACGTAGTGAGATTTCGATGTTGGTGTAATCTCGTTATGGAAATTGTCACTCACCATTTATACACATTGATATGAATTTTTGTTGTAACATTACCTGCACTTTTGAGTTGGTTGGTAACACCTCCCCGGATATATTTACTTTGAGAAAATAGTTTCTCCTATCTAGTGAGATTTTTTCTTCTCACCAGACGCTCTACTGTGCGTCGATTGGATCTGACATTATGATGTTATATTTTTTGGTGATCCTTTCATCGGCGCATTACTCATGCGTTATGAGCTTAATGCACCTGGCTCATAGATGTATTTAAAAAAAAATGTGCCATTTTTTTCCCCGGGAGGTGTGGTAATGTTGCCGTCATTTTGGACGGTGAAAAAAACGCCAACCTAATGTATGTTTGGTTTAATGTGGTCAAAGAGAGATAAATGTTTATTATCTTTCTGTGACAGGGTTGACTGGTGATTATCTTCTCTTGTCTTATGTTGTCCTGTCTCAGATAATGTCTTATAGTTGACATGTCTTAAGTTTATTTATAGGATCATTTACGGAGTATCTTTATCACCCGTTTGGTCGGAAACGCCTGGTCTGGGTTTGCCTCGATCTGGTCTATGCTCTTTGGGCATGCGCGGGTCTTGGCGGCAAAAGCCGATTGTCTGATTGAGAGAGAGAGTGTACCTGAGGCTTAGAACGGATGTACCGATCCGTAGATTCCTCTCTGCCAAGTTTTCGATAGGGATTGGAAATTCTGGGAATGACTGTTTGTCATTCTTCCGTCCCTGAGTGTTTCTTTATGCCAGTATTGGCTGTGTTGTGTTACCTTAGAGTGTAAGGATTCTTTGAGAAGGTAACTGAAACATTATTCGATCTTTTCGTCTCGTTTAGATCTTACAGGTACATTTATCGCTGATGGCGACATGGTGAGCGAAGCTCACAAGGAGTTATTATACTGTACTCCAGTATGGCTTCATATTTGAAAGACTAGGTCTAAGTTGACCCGTTACATACATAAGCCTAGGAATCATCTTTATGGATCCGCAATGCAGGCGGAATATGGTTTGGCAGAAAATATATTAATCTCAGAAGCTTGTGTAAACTGAGAGTGACCTGATTATCGAGGCCCGCGACCTGCGGCCTGATTTCGTTGTCAACATATTGGTCCGTGTTTACGGCCAATATTCTTCACCAGAATGAAGTATCTGGCATATGAGGCCAGTCTGAAGTCTTTTGCTAATTGTAGGACAATGGCATTGACTTTGTTTAAATAACTGATATCGCCCGTACTAAGCAAGATATTTGCTAGGACTTACCTGACGGGGCTCAGTCAGGGATTAGAGCTATTGCATAAACCGTAAACATTGGTCAAGACATTGTTACATGTCTGGGATCTGTGATGCCTGAAGCTGACTGTTGCTGTCATTTTTGACGGAGTCATCTGTCAAGTTATTTGCTTATGTTTTTATCATAAGAATAATTGTGTCTTTACCTGCGATGTCAGGTTGATTAGGGGTTGTCTTCCCTTGTTTATTCATTCATTGTGTTTGACCTTTAGGGTCAAAGGTAGACAGTTCGGGCGTATGCCCATGGGCAGGTTTTTTTAAGCGGGAGTTGAGTTAGACTTCCGGCAAGCCGGGAAGTGTCCTGGTTTCTGAAGGGACGAGAGTCCATTGTGTTTTTCGGGAAGAATCTTCGAAGTGACTGCACTGGCAGTTTTCCCCAGTGAATCTCTGTGCGTTGGAATGACAGCAGAGTTCCTTGTTAAGTTCTGTGGACTCGGTTACAGGTAATACCGACTTTTTCCATTACTATGCTTTCGGTAGCAGAACATGTTAGAAGATTGCCTAGTCTGTGAACTGCAGCTCACCGGTCCTCCATTTCAGAACTTATTTGTTGTGCTCAAGGTAGCCATCCAAGACTATTAGTCTTCATACCATCCAGAAATCCAGTGACGAAGATATATTGTGGGAACCGCAGATTGGCGGAATTTATGTCTACAATAAGCATTACTGCAGGGTTGATGGTAACCTGCTTATCAGAAGTACACAGCCGACGTCAGAACGAGGCCTGTGTTTTCGGCTATTATACTACAGCCTGATAATGTGCAATTGGCGGGGAATGCCAAGTTGCACCTATGTGTCAAAGTGATTAAGGTATCTGACGCGTTTAGTCAGTAATCCCAGGGCGACGCCACGAACTGTCCTTATTGAAGAACATTGTATTGACCATGCACGAATATTCAAATGTTTACCAGCTTGCTGAATGCCTAATGTATACCTATCGATTTCCGGTCAGCATGACCTTGTTTACAATGACTGTTCCTGTTGATACCATGTGTGTTCTCGTCAATAAATGTTTTGAAACGTGCCTGCAGTGTCCAAGCATCCTTGACTACTGCATGTGAGTGTATGGGTTGCAGGGTCTACATATATACGAGCCTAAACACATTCGCGCCTTCATTCGCACCCACACTCAGTTCATCATACGCTCGCACTACACACCTAACAACATGTATACTGTCTTGGGCCAGTGATCACCTCAACAAGAGAAAAATGACAGTTACATTTTTGGTGGACAGAGCGAGCAATTAACATTATTGATGACATTAATGTGGTCCAGAAATTTACATTTCATGGGGCTATTTGCGTGAGAAGGACAAGTACACATTACATTT